>SNQJ01S0075820.1:36936-68691 GCA_010110895.2 Picea sitchensis
TATATGAAATTATCTCTTTTTCAAGGCGTTGAGTACTTTTCCTGAGGTTTTTCTATGTTATATTGATGTTTGGTTCTTAACACCTTGTCCCATCCAACCACCTTGAAGAATAAGTATAATTATGGAACCACTAATAACCTATCACTGTGAGATATACTATTGTACAATTGTATCAACCTGTACCACTGACCTCTATCCAACCTGTACAAATTTCTTGCAATCAATATGTACCTGAAATGAACATGTACCAACAAAAATACAATAGGTACGTGAACTGTAGTGCTTCATCCCATGTATGTACGTTCCCTATATGTTATTCATCCCACATATGTATGCGACCAAACTATTATGCAGCCTGTGTATGCCTTCTAAAACTAGGGTTTCCTTTCTCTTGAAAAATGATGACCCTCTTTAACTTCTTTCACATAGATATGTAACCTGTCACTGTATCTGGACTGTAACTGTACCCTTTGCATGCATCCTCATACATAAACTTTACTCAATTCAAATACGTCTCTCTATTCATGTGCCATGTAGGTGTGTGTAATCATGAAAAAGTATAATATCCCTCACATGATCTTAGTCATCAACACTTTTTGATATTCAACCTCTCAATACATCAACAAATACAATATTTCAACCATGTACCATAAAAACTCTTAGCAATATGACAAGAAATACAATATGTTCCTCAACAAGAAGTGTCAATGATAAATATACCAGGATTGTATTTCTGTAGATCTGACTTATGAAGAATATCCCATGTAGCCACTAGTCTTTCTAGGGAGAATCCTAAAATCTCCATTACCATTCCTCATGCATATATCAAAATCCAACTATTCATAGAAATAAGACATACCTTTTGAACCAATGGATGGATCTGATGTATCTGAGCACTTTAGGCCTTCATGGGAGCTTGATCTCAAAATCTAGAACCTTTGCATCTTCATCTTATCAAGTTTTTATGTATTTACCAACATGTACGCACCCTATACATAGAAATCCCACGTACGTACAAACCATATTCACAGACAACCTGCATACATGTATTCACCCTATACATAGCTAGCATGTGTATGTACTCACCCTATTCACAGACAGCTTGTGTACATGTGCTCACCCTATACAAAGACAACCCGTGTACGGCTCAGAAAATAGGGTTTTTTGTATTCGTTGTTATTCTGAGAATTTCACCACCAACCCTTCATTCTACCTCAAATGTTTGCCACTTCATAAAATAGATACACAAGAAAATAGATATACAATTATTTACAAGTGTGTCTTTAATGAGTGAGCTTTGCCTCTTATTTATATCTTCATGTAGACTTACACTTTCCTCATTTTAGGGCTTCTCCATTTAAAATAATTTATTTTGAAAGACACTTTGACTCTTGGGGGCTTCTATAAGACTCATGAGGGTTCCCCAACTTCATATGGTCATAACTCTCTAACCCTGAGGATTTATGTGATGTTCCACATACCATCGGAAACGACATGAAAAGCACTATGCATTTAGGATAGTTTCACTGACAAAATGTCCCTCAACTCGTTATTCCTCAATTAAGCATGGGTTCTCTAACCATACTTCTAAGATAACTCAATGCGCAAAGAATATTCCCGTGAGGGCTTTCACCATAAGGGGACCACTTTAGAGTTCATCCATCTTTACTTCTTATCAACCATGAAAAGACAATAATGAGTCATCTTTTCATCAAACAAACTTGGGTCCATTACCCAAACCATTGTGCTACCAGGATTTCTTCAAGGGTTGACATCAATGACAACCAACCTTAATCAACATGTATGCTATCATTTTGAAGTATTTCATGGGATGATTTTAAAACACCTTACCTATGACAAGGAGCTCTATGCCTTGGTACAATTTATTAAAAAGTGGAAGCACTATATGATGGGAAAGGAGACCACCATCCACACAGATCACCAATTGTTCTAGTATTTGTAGGTCTAGAGTAGGTTGCAACAAACCAGGAACTACAAATGGATNTACAAGTGTGTCTTTAATGAGTGAGCTTTGCCTCTTATTTATATCTTCATGTAGACTTACACTTTCCTCATTTTAGGGCTTCTCCATTTAAAATAATTTATTTTGAAAGACACTTTGACTCTTGGGGGCTTCTATAAGACTCATGAGGGTTCCCCAACTTCATATGGTCATAACTCTCTAACCCTGAGGATTTATGTGATGTTCCACATACCATCGGAAACGACATGAAAAGCACTATGCATTTAGGATAGTTTCACTGACAAAATGTCCCTCAACTCGTTATTCCTCAATTAAGCATGGGTTCTCTAACCATACTTCTAAGATAACTCAATGCGCAAAGAATATTCCCGTGAGGGCTTTCACCATAAGGGGACCACTTTAGAGTTCATCCATCTTTACTTCTTATCAACCATGAAAAGACAATAATGAGTCATCTTTTCATCAAACAAACTTGGGTCCATTACCCAAACCATTGTGCTACCAGGATTTCTTCAAGGGTTGACATCAATGACAACCAACCTTAATCAACATGTATGCTATCATTTTGAAGTATTTCATGGGATGATTTTAAAACACCTTACCTATGACAAGGAGCTCTATGCCTTGGTACAATTTATTAAAAAGTGGAAGCACTATATGATGGGAAAGGAGACCACCATCCACACAGATCACCAATTGTTCTAGTATTTGTAGGTCTAGAGTAGGTTGCAACAAACCAGGAACTACAAATGGATGGGGTTCTTATAAAAATTTCATCTAGTCATCAAGTATAAGAAGGGTAGCACAAAAAAGTTTTCAAACATTCTTTCAAGGCCACTCACATCCAATATTACAACTTTGGTAACTTTTCTGCACATGAATCATTTTACCCATGATGCATACAGAGAGGCATACAAAGAATATGAGGACTTCAAGGAGGTGATTTAGATTCTATAGGGAAAAATTCACATAGAATAATATGATGGAAAGGAAAACTATTATTTCTAGGATGATTTACTCTACAAGATCGAGAAGCTTTAAGTCCCTAAAGGTGAACAATTGCAACTTATCAGAGAGGCTCACACCTCCAAGGTTGCATGACATTTTGGTGTTGGGAAGACAGTTTCCAATTTACAAAGGTATGTGTACTAGCCTAGAATGAAAGAATATCTAGCAATGTATATTGGAGGATGTATACTTTTTTATACCAACAAGCCCAGTAACATGAAGCAAATCCTAGAAAATCCCTTACCTATACCCACTCGACCTTGGGAAAGCATTTCATATATTTTTTGGAGGTTTAACAACCATGCAGAAGGGACATGACTATTTATGTGTGGTAGTTGACAGGTTTAGAAAAATGTGCATTCTCATTCCCAGTGAAAAGACCATAAAGGGATAGGAAGCAACAAACTTGTTCTTTGAATAGGTATGGGTGCACTTTGGGATACCAATCAGCTTCATCTTAGATAGGGACACTAGATTTCTCAGTTCCTTTTGTACTACATTGTGGGAGAATATGGAAAATAAGCTCAATAGGTATACAACATTACATCCATAGATAGATGGGAATATGGAAGTAGTCAACAAGACATTGGTGTATATTTTGATGGGTTACAATTAGAAGCACCAAAATACCTAGGATGAAAATCTAATCTACATAGAACACTCTTATTGGGTTTTATTTCCACTACTTAGTTAGTTGGGTAGCTATATCTATTATAATAATAGAGACTCATTTAATGAGCTCTTTTTTACTTTGTCCAATGGACCATTTTGTAATTCTATATAAAGGCCTATCAAGCCTTCTCATAATATCAAGTTACTCATTTTGACTTTTCTCATATTTTATATTGTTCATTGTGAGATTAATTATCTCTGAGTGATTTACTAGTAATTAGTTTTAGAGGTGAGGCTCCTCTTTGAGCCTCACCTCCCGAGTACTTCATTTACATGTTTTTTTATATGCTTCTTTTCATGCAATATTGGCATGTCTAAGATCCTTCTCTCTCGGCATTCAATCCATCTAGATCTCAGCCCCCGAGATATGGATCAGTGGTATCAGAAAGGGTATGCTCTCCATCGGAACAAGGGCTTGAGTCATGCTATGAGTTCAAACATTTGCAACAATCACCAACCTTCTTTCGGTACTATAGGAATCCATTTGTCGAGACATACATTGTAAGAATCAAAGTTGTTCCACACGCACTACACGGATTTCTTTACCCCCAGATCTTTGTTCACCATTATAAGGAGAACCATACATGGATTCACTACATCCATTGGTCTACAACATTTTCAACAAATTTGTAGGGTTTCAATGCTTCCCACGGAGGTTCCACAACCTCTACAATAGCCCATGTTTCTCTAACAACCCTTGGCATCCTTTGTGTCCCTCTACACTAAGACAAATTAAAATATGTGTTTCAACCTATACATATCATTTCAGAGGTTGTACCATGTTTCATTGGAAATATCTCTTCAAGATCTCAAAAGGGTATTTCACATAATCTTATTTGGCTTCCTGTTTTGAGAGATATCATCGATTGAATCTCAATATGTATTTGAACCAAGGAGGTTGTGCATACCACCATATTCAATGGTATGTTTATACTTGCTCAGTAAACTAAATAAGGTGTTCCACATATGGATAGAAATATCTCTTCAAAATCTCAAATGGGTATTTCAAGGAATTTCATTTCGTTGTCTGGTTTATGAGATATCCTTATTTGAAGAAGCACATGTCTGTAACCAGTGTGGTCGCGTGGCCTTCAAATTCTGCTTGGTTTTTCTCACTCCAAAGGACACATTAGAAAAATTATATTATATCAATGGAAATGTCTCTCCATCATCTCAAATGGGTATTTTACAGAATTTCATGTTGTTCCTAGTTTGAGAGATATCACTAATTGAAGATATGGATGTCTTTCTTCCAAGATGGTTGCGTGTCACTGACACTTAAACAATATGTTTCTCACTCCATGGGCCACCTCATAAGAAGTTCCATATACCAATGGAAATATATCTGCAGTAGCTCAAATGGGTCTTCGACGAAATAAGATTTGATCACCTAGAGCAGAAGTTATGAATAAATTTGTAGAAGGATATTCAAAGCCTCCAAAGCCATGATTTTTCCATTTTATTAATGTAAATGGTTCCTTTCATTGGGAATTCCAACATTGTACTCATGGGTCTCTTTGTAGAATGGGTTAAATTATGGGGGACCATCATTTTCTAAGCAAGGAGGAACGATCTGAATTTTAGGGGGTATATGGTCTAAATTCAAATGAAAAATTCATAAAGCTATAAAACTAATAGATTTCCCATGTGGATCAAGGAGATACCCACCTCCTCATTAATTAAATGGGCTAATAGGTTGTCCATATAGGTCAAAGAGATTCCCACCTCTTCATTATTGTATTGGTTTTTATTTTCAACTACTTAGTCAGTTGGGTAGTTAGATCTATTATTATAATAATAGAGACTCATTTAATGAGCTCTTTCCATTATTGTATTGGGATTTATTTTCCACTACTTAGTTATCTATGTATTTAGATCTATTATAATAATAGAGACTCATTTAATGAGCTCTTTTTTACTTTGTCCAATGGACCATTTTGTAATGCTATATAAAGGCCTAGTAAGCCTTCTCATAATATCAAGTTACTCATTTTGACTTCTCTCATATTTTCTATTGTTCATTGTGAGATTAATTATCTCTAAGTTATTTACTAGTAATTAGTTTTAGAGGTGAGGCTCCTCTTTGATCCTCACCTCTCGAGTAATTCATTTACATGTTTTTTTCCATGCTTCTTTTCATGAAATATTGGCATGTCTAATATCATCCTCTCTCGACATTAAATGCATCCAGATCTCAACACCCGAGATCTGGAACAGGAAAAATTGAAGGAATCATCTTCCAGGGCCACTTCGGCAATTGGTTCGAATTTGGAAATTTGGATCCAAAAAAGTCGTCTAAAATATTTCGGAGCTATTTTGAGGCATCGAATGGAATATTTTTTTCCAAAACTTACTATGGAGGAATATTATATATTCTACACATTTATACCTTTCTAGCAGTGCAAGAATCACCTCAATTGGAGTTCGTATGTGAAAGTTATGCCTCTCACATGTTGACCTACCAT
Source organism: Picea sitchensis (assembly GCA_010110895.2). Classification (NCBI taxonomy): domain Eukaryota; kingdom Viridiplantae; phylum Streptophyta; class Pinopsida; order Pinales; family Pinaceae; genus Picea; species Picea sitchensis. Next base: position 43,066 of record SNQJ01S0075820.1, read on the forward strand.
ATTGATCACCATGGTGTGACTGGATGCCACATCAACCTCCATTATTTAGACATGTGGAGATAGAAACGTAGTGGATTTTCTAATAAAATTCTGTAAGGTCCAAAGACTTATCTCAATTAAGGGTTTAGGAACTCAAAAACCTAGCCCTAGATGGCTATCAGGCTATGTTAAATATTGGGCTGCTAGGAGGAGAAGGGGTTCCATTATATGTTGTATTTTGTTCCATAGTAGAGCAGAAAAAATGGGAGTGGGAAATTAGAGAGAATAACAGAGGGGGTTAATGTTATGTAGAAGCCTAACAGGCCATGGGTCTTAGGTGTCTCTATTAGAGAGTGCCTTATCCTTTGTACTTGCATCATATTCCATAGCAGAGAAAAGAGAGCAGAACGACCTCACCTTCTAGTTGAGTTTTCTCCCGTAAGGGTTTCCCAGAGAAACTGTTTGTGTTATTTTGTGGATTATATGTGGATTATTTTGGTATTATCAAACACTTATCAACATTTCATGTTCATAAAATGTGTCATGTTTATAAAATTATATAGCAATTACATTTCTTTTCCATGAATCTAATTTTAAGATAATTCCAACTTAAAAAAGACTAATTTTATGATATTAGTATTTATCATGAAGATGATCCTCTACTTCTAGAGAGGCCATTTATGGATGTTTAAGATACTCCTCTACTTCTAGATCAAGGATATATGGATGTTGAAGATACTCCTCTAGTTTTAGATCAAGGATTTATGGATGTTGTTGCAAGTGAATTCACTATCAAGTGGTAAGTTCATATTCACATGGAATAGATCAAGATATTATCCTCATTCCATAATTTGCTACAAGAATTATCAAATACTCAACTCAATTTTCATTATTGTTCATCAAGCAGAAAAGCATGAACCATTGGTACATGCATATATAGAAGAATGTACTATTGAGGGTTCATTGCTAATAGCTACATTATTAATCAAATGAAATAGACCAACTTATATTGTTTTTTCTCAAGAAAAAGAAAAGGTACATGTTTTAATTTCTTTTCCTTGAACGAAAAAAGAGAAAAATGTTGAAATGATGCAGGATATTGAATCAATTATGCAAGGTGCAATTTTTTTAGGTATTTGTATTACAATAATATTATTTTCAATGTTGTTTTTGTAATATATAATATTTAATATTTCATGTAACAAAAAAAATTACAATGGAAAGAAAAAAATGTTTGTTGATTTTAGACCTAGAAGATTTGTTTTGTTATGATTTTACTAAAAAAAAATCCAAGGTTGATTTGAAAGTGAAGGGGAAAAAAATACAAAACTTACCCAAGAATATATGAATTTCTATTATAAGTGAAAATCATATTTGAGATTGCAATTTGGGTTAAAAAGAAGAAGAAATGTGTGGCCCACTTAGTTAAGAAAATGTTTAAAAAACATTCACTTGCATGGGGTGATGTATTGTTTTTTTTGGTAAAGAGGAATACAAAAAGGATTTCATGAGGCCAATTAACCAAGCCACTCGATGTGGTTTGAAGGTGGAAGAATAATAAGCATGAAGCGAAAAATATCATACTTGTTTATAAAAAAATTCATCGTGAGCCCAAAGAAAATTGTATAACAACTACACCTATTGGTTCAAGGGACAATTTGTTAATGGAATTTCGAGAGAAATTCCAACTATGGGCATTGCGGAAAAACATGATGCTAATGTTATAAATATTTTAAATTCTATAAGATAAATTATAAATTATTGTAAATATTCTTCTTCTAGAAGAAATAGTTCTTTTGATCAACCTTATTAATGGATGACGCTTTCATAATCATTTTTATTTTGTTGGAAATTTTGATTTTCATATGCTTGATATCCAATGAAAAGAAACTATTGATATTGCGTGTATATTTCAAGCATATTGTGTGTTTTTTTATTAGTTCTAGAAAAATCAATATGGCCACCCTTTTCACCCTTTTCTTCCATATTTGTTTATATATTTCCTTCAGTTATTTCCATATAATCTTCACTTTTAACTCTTTTACCTTTAGTGGCATTCCACTTGAGCATTTTTAAACTAATATTACATCAAATTATGAGTGAATACTTTCAAAACCTTTTTGTCACTCTAGCTAGTATTATACTTTCAAAACTTTTTGTCACTCTAGCTAGTATTATACTTTCAAAACTTTTTGTCACTCTAGCTAGTATTGTATCATTAGATTATGAATGGATGTTTTTTAATTGTTATGGTGTAACACTTCAACCAACATGATTAATACATAAGGGGATCATGGACTCCTTTTTCATATACCCCTTGAACTATGAATAAATCCAATGTAAATTTTCTTAAAGGTAATAAATGCATGGATCAGTGTCTTCTCTTAAGTTTCTTTTAAGATATTTAATAATAGTATCCAATTACTTGAATTTGATTTTTTTATGTCTATTTCTTGTTATTTTTAGATTATAAATCATTTCATAAAATTGATTTTAGTTCAAAAGGAACTCTTGATATTGGGAGTAGAAGGATTACTTTTTGGAGTACTAGGGTTTGTTGGCACAAAACCACAACATTCAAAAATTGATTTCAAATATTCCCATTGCAATTATTATTAACACATTTTTAGTCCTAATTTGCTCAAAGCTGCAAGGGAGAATTTCAACATTACTTTATGGTTTACTTACTTGGAAACAAATAAATTGCATTTTTCCCTTAAAAGTTTAATTGGCTTAAGGATGTCATTTTTTTATTTGTTTGGGGTATATCTCAGTGTGAATTGAACATATGCAAGTGAAGTCAAGTTGGAAATTTGATTCCTACCTTCCAAAATAATCTATCTAAAGTGTTTGATATTTACAAGCAAAGATATGATAAACCAAACATCTTGTTTATAGATGAAGAAATGTATCATAGTCCATATAATAAAGAGGAAAATTGTTTTAAAATTCCTCTAAGTTGGGAATATGATGGATCTCTGAAAATAGATGGATTTATATGGTCTTATATTTGTAATTTTCTAAATCATTAACCAAAAACAAGTATGAAGAGATATTTGAAAATGCTTTAAAAAACTCTCATGGTTATTAATTTTAAAGATTTAACAAAAATGATATCAATTTGGAAAATGATCTGATAGTTAACACATTCTTGTTATTTAATATAATATTTTATTTAAATCGACACTTATTTTTTATAATTTTATATGCATATGTGAAAGATTTGAGGCCAATTTTTTTTTTCTGATTTTTTATATGAATGGTGTCTTGTAAATTCCAAAGAATATGAAAATAAGAATTGAGTTTTGGTCTATTTCCTTTAACTTTTTTCCTTATATTTGTTTTGTCTATTTCAGTTTGATTCCCAAATTGGGCCCAATTCTCAAATTGGGCTATGTCTTTACTTTCAGCTGGTAAGTTTTCTCATTATCTCGTATTCGAACCCTACTTCTAAATCAAGGTCATAGTTATTAACCTTTAGATTCAGTTTCCTTTTGAAGTTCGAGTTCAAATTTTCTCTCTTCTTTCTCAAGCCTCTCTTTCTTGAGTTTCTATTAATTTGTTTTTATTGAATTGACTTTCAAAGTTTTCGTCTCCAATTTCCAAATCAATCCCCTTCTTCTCTTCTCCACCCCAATTTCAAAATCATGCCAAATTTCAAAATCAATGGACATTTCCCTACCTTCTTTTCCAAACCATTACATTATTTGTCGATCGATCTCGATTGAAAAAGAAGGCCCTCCTATCACCTCTTCTATTTCCTTTGAGAAACCTTGGACTTTGTTTGAACTTATGAATATTTCAAATCCTTTGTTCTAACTTTGAGCACTCCTCTCGAACTTTGAAATTATGCCTCAAATTGTGATAGACTCAAAATTCCAAATCAATCCCTCTCTTCATTTTCTATCCTCTTTTATTGTCCTAATTTGGAAATTGGTCATGATTTCCAAATTGGGGACTCCTTCCTTCAAATTATTTGTGGATAGGACCCGATCATTAAATTGGGTCATCCTATCAATATCTATGAACTATTCGATAACCCCCCCACCCCTCTTGTTTGAACTCTTTTAAATTTAACTTTTTGATCAAATGCTCCTTTATTTCCTTTTTAACTTGATTAAGCCATGCCAAAACCTTTTCTAAGCCCAAGTTGAAAAATTGGCCCCAATTATTAAATCGATACCTCCCTTCACCTACTCACCTAGTCCCTTGACCTGATTTAGTGATTGACACTAATTGCCAAATCAAAACCTCCCTAAAAATAGAGTGTAATTCAAATTGTGGAAAGGCTCTATAGAATAATTGATTTGATATTAAAGTTAACATGTATTATTTGTGCTTTGTGCACTAACATACACACACCTTACATGAATTCAAAGAGCATTTAATGGCCAAGAAAGAGACCTAAATGGTTTAAAAAGAAGGAAGTTTGAACTAATAAAAGGAATTAAAACCCCCTACGTGGAACAAAAGGATAGTTGGAAAAAACTAATTGAATAGCCAAGAAGGGAAATGAACTATCAAAGGACTTAGAAATGAAAAAAGGAATCAAACCCCCATGTGAAAAAAAAGGACAGTTGGATCGGGAAACCTAAAAACCAAGGAACAGAAATATATTTCCATCAAGAGGGGTGGGAATTATGAATCTCTCTCTTCTTCTCTTGTATAAATAAGATCAACTCAATAGAGGAAGGGGATTTTTGCTTATGCAATTTTGTAAACTCTTTTAGAAAATTAATGAACGAGAAGTCATTGTTGGCTAAGATTTTTTGGAGACTAACTTCAGTTCTAAATATTTTAATGTGTAGAAATTATTCTACTATTTTACTAAGTTTTGGAATGGTGTAAGTATATGGTTTAATAGTATAGAGTTTTCTCGTGTATGAGAAATATATCGTATTTTTTTATCTCACTATTTTTTTTTCTATAGCCTATAAGCATAGTACTGTAATCAATTGTTCATTTTCAGACTTTTCTACCCTACATTTGGTTATTTAGGCTTATGCTTTTATTTCCATGGTAACTTTCTTGCTAAAGGTAAAAGTAGTGATATATTTGTTGCATTTAGAGTAGGGACATTTAATTTATTACATTTCAAACTAATATAAACAATGGACTAGGCCACAACCAATAAACCCCCAAAACCAGCAATGGTTGTAACTTTTTTAATATATCAACAAATTTGTTAAAATGTTTTGTAGGAGTGTGTTTGTGTGTGTGTTAGAAAAATTCTACACTTGCTTAATTATTTATAATCATAAAAACAAATGAAGTTGCATTCCTATTCTATAACAATAGTATATAAGTTGGAAAAAATATGGACATTCTTGATCATTTATACACATTAAAATCCTTGAGACATATACAATCTATTTCAAGGGTATATATATGATAGAATGTTTTTTAACAATTAATGTATTCATGAATTAATTGAAAACTTGTTATTTTTTTATGTTATGGGAGAGGACCTTGTTACAAACTTTGATTTAATGTTACTTAAAAAATATTAGAAACCAATATAAAATTTATTGGAGACCGACATATCCTATATTGGAAACTAACATCTTAACTATTGGAAACTGATATCTTAAGTATTAGAAACCAATATTCATAATAAAATTATGATGTATTGGACTAAAATTAGTTTAATTTTAATGAAATGGGGGATTAATGGTTAATAAATTTATCTATCATTCCATGGGGGGTGTCAAGCTATGGGGCCTTGGATGCGCAAATGGCAATCCAGTTGGCCACCCAACAACATGAGAAGGTACAGGACAACGAAGAAGAGGATGGTAAGATGAAGGTTTAACATGCGATCTCTGGATTATACAGAGGGGAGTATGGCTGCATTATCCCCAACTCATGCGATGATATGCAGAAAGTTTAGGAGAGTTCAATTATACATTGATGGGAGAGGCATACTTATGGTGCAACAAGGAGATATGAAGAATGATAGTAAGGTCGAAACTTGGAAGTTCCATTTGATAATGGCTAGGGGTGGGAAGTCTTATGAAATTATGCCAATATAGGATGAGATAATCTTATTTATTCATGAAATTTGGGGGAGAAGGGAGTTTAGTGCGAGAGAGGGATGGAGATTGTTAGGGAAAAAACTCCAGGCCTTATGATTTCCTTGATTTTGTATCAAGTGTCTATGGGTGGTAGACCCATGGCTATCTCATTTTGGTTCCTTGGTTTGTTTCTTTGTGCAAGTTAAGCGATTCAAGCATATTCAATTAAGACCGGAAGGAGTAGAAGAGGGGGTGAGTGGAACCATGAAGGGAAGGATATACTAGCGATAGGTGGTGATCCTTGACTATGCTATATCCTGGGTTAGTTGTTGGGTATTAAGTGGATAACTAAGATGGGTCAAGAAAAGGGAAAAGAGGGAAACACTATAAAGAGAAAGCGTAAGGGAATAATGGGGAATGTGTCTACATACAGGAAGAGAGTCTCCACTTTCAGAGTAAAAAATTAGGCCTAGGAAACCAAGCATCATTTCATTGAAAATTTCTCTGATGAAGTTGAGAAAGAAGTCAAGAAGGTGGAGGAGATGGTAAGGGGAAAATGACAACAAATATCATATGAGGAAACTAGCGAGGAGATTCAAGACTGGTTGGATAATCCCTTATACTCCAAAAATTAGGATACTAACACCATACAGTAAGAATATTCGAAGGAAAATCTGAAGTGATGTGCCAAACTGTATTTGGCATCAAAATCAAGGTCTCAATGGTGGATGATGGACAGGGAGAAGGGAAGAGAGAAGAGGCTCCTTCAAGATATTCTAGAGCACATGAAAACCCAATCTCATTAGACACAAACGTGTATCCCCCAGGTTCATTATTTCTAATGATGAGGAGGTAGATCTGATTCTAGAAATGGAAAAGGAGGAGACCATCTCTCCCCCAAAAGATTGATTTGGGTCATCTTGTTGTTTTTAGTCTCTTTCATAGTTCATGTTGTTATGAATAGTTATATATTAGTATATCAATTTATATTTTCTCTAAACTATCCCTAGTTGAACATATAGTAATGATCATTATCATACTTTTGGAGACCATTGAGCTGGTAGGGAACCTGGTTTCTATTTTGGCAAGTACCCTAGCCTCCTGATGTCATACTTGTATTTACTATATATAATAGAAAGTGACTTTTTAGATTAAAAAAACAAACAAATGTATATATTATTAAGTTTAGATTACTTGTACTATTAGTCATGAAATGATCCAGGTGGATATTGGTGGCCACCCACCTGTTCCAAATTCCAACTGGCTCATCTTCATAGTTTTTAGTTTAGCACGTTTCTCTGTAATGGGGACATTTATTTGTAATTGTGGGTTCTTCACTTTGGGGACTATCCTAAATCCCTACACAACATCCAAGAGGATATTGTTGGTCACCCACCTATTCCAACTGACTTATTTTGGAATTTTTCATGTTAGTCCATCTTTATGTACTTCTAGGGTCGTTTTGGGGCCCTAAACAATATTTTCTTGGTTTTCCACAATCAAAATATATATTGAGTTATATTTTGACATCATAATGTGTATTTCTTGAAAATACCTTTCCAACGGGCTATCACACGCCTAAAATGAAGATTGTATGCAGAAGTTACGACCCCGAGAAGTTGATGTACTAACTTACCCCAATGGGGCCCATGTGAATTTTGGCGCTTCATCTCCTAGGGTTAGGTTTTTGGATGTCTAGGGTTTTGGAATTCATGTTTATCATAAAAAGGCCTTCACAGCCTCATTGTAATCATATTCTTTTGAATGAGCATAGTCGTCACATCTCTTCTCAGAGATAAAGATGCCACCATTCTAGTGGGTATTGCACTCTGTATTTTTACAGTCTCTGTACATTTCTATCATTAATAGAAATCATGTATTGTTGTATTTATCTATTTCTGGCAATTTTATGTGTATTTCATTGTAATATCTCTTCTTTCATTTCATTCCGAAAATAATCCGGATCATGAAATTATTCACTATTTATTTAGAGTGTGTTAAATAGACTACAATATTGTTGAAAACAAAACTTTGATAGCACATATTACCCACAAGTCGTTCCTGCAACAACTTGGGAATTTTGCAATACAAAGTTCTAGCACTGACATCTTTCTTCCACAACAAGTATTCTTGGTTGGTGGAACATTCTACTTCATAATAGTCTTCATGTAATTTATTTTCATGTTGTTATCCTTGTGGTCTTCTCTTTCCATCCCTTCACTTTCCCACTAGGAATCCATCAATTGTGTTTTCTTGAACTCTATATCTACTCGGATAAGTATGCCTCACCTCTTCTTGTAATCACTTGTGTTTCAATTCGGCATATGTGAAATTCCTTTATGTTCATGCATCAATATGTATAATAGAGTATTATATGATTTATTCAAGTTTAAGTTTTAGTAATATTGTTAGAAATGTTCAAATACCTAATGGAACTTTATCTATTATTAAGTTTAGATTACTTGTATTGTTGGTCATGAAATTCTTCACTATTCATTTAGAGGGTGTTAAATACACTATTGTTGAAAATGAAAACTTTGATGAGGCATATCACCCACAACTCCTTCCTACACTAACTCGGGAATTTTGGAGCGTGATATTCCAACACCCTCCTCTTCCTTCTACAACAAGCATTCTTGGTTTCATGGAACATTCTACTTCATAATAGTCTTCATATAAGCCTATTTTATGTTGTTATCCATGCATTCTTCTCTTTCCATTCCTTCACTTACCCATTAGGAGCCCACAAACTTTCTTGAACCCTGTCTCTACTCAAATAAGTATGTCTCACCTCTGCTTGTAATCATTGGTGTTTCAAATAGGCATATGCAAAGTGCTTAGATAATCATACATCAATATGTAAAATAGAGTGTTAAATGATTTAATAGAATTTAAGTTTTAGTAATATTGTTAAAAATGTTCAAAAACCTAAGAACTTTATCTATTATTAATTTTAGATTACTTGGGTTGGTCACTAAATTCTTCACTCTCTATTTAAAATGTGTTAAATATTCTACACTATTGTTGAAAAAATAACTTTAATAAGTACATATCACCGGCTTACTTGATTGTGTACTTAAGTTTTGGTACCTTTCCCAGCATATCATCCATAGTGATCGCTACGTCTGGGAGATAAGGGAGTGTAATATCCATGGCATCCTGCACCTTCCTTTTTTTTCCCATGGAAGATGGGACTACCTCTACTGGGTCTATGTCCTCTTCTTCCCTTTTGGACTCCGACCGGTCATTGATATCCTCGACCAACACTTCCTTGCCTTCGTGTGTATGTCGTGGTCCCATTGTTTCATCAGGATTCACATGCGTCTGAGGGTTAGGGTTCGAAATACCATTCTGAGCCCCGAAGCTTTTCCCTATTTCCTCTTGTTTCATTCTTGATGTTTCCTCTTCAACTCGTGTTAGGTTGATTGACTTTGTATCTGAGGTGGTGACATATTCTAGCTCGACCACATTTTTGGGTTGTCTCATTCTTTCCTTCACTACTACATATGGGCGGATTATTCCACGAAATTTTTCCACGTTTCCATTGTTTTCATGTTTTTATTAAATTGGGCACGATTATCGTCACTATTTCCATGAAAGTTCGTCTCTATAGCGACGAGTATTGCATACCTCAAAATCACCTGCTAACACACATGGCTTGCAATGGATAGTTGACTTTTTGTGGGTCAACTCATGCATTTTCGTCGCTATATCGACGATAATAGATCTATATATACCTGACTTTAAGAGACTTTTCGACACATTTGCTATAGTTGCAACACTGTTCGTGGATTTTGTCTAAGCTGTTTATTTTTTTCGTCACCCACCAGTTGAACAAATCCAATTCTCGATCTACATAGCTCGAATTTTGAACTTGCAAGGTTAGTATGTTTTCTTATTTATTTACTTACATATACTCATTTAACTTGTAAATTTTTGTTCAAATGAAATTTCACGTAGCTTGTTTTTTCCTTAATAATGTATTATATGTGCATTACCATATTTCAAAATTGTTATGTCATTGGTTTTTGGATCTGGTTTTTATATTCTATGGAAATTCATGTGAAATGTCAAGAAAAATATGTTTCGAAGTATTTTAAGAAGAGGGAAATTACTCCATCAATAAGACAATTCAAACTTTAAAAACGGATGTCATTATCAATCTAGATCAATTTTAGCCTACAATTCCTTATGTAAATTTAATCCTTATTACAAAACCACCAACTCAAAACAACTTTATCGGTTGGACTAATGTTTGAAATAGAAAGTGGAAAAAAAATCCTCTTAGGTCTTGTTAGCTCTCTAACGTTTTTTTTTCTATGATGTTATGCCTATATATATATTAATTTCATATTTTTAGTCTAGTATTAGGTTAGGTTAGTCATATAACATAATATTCTTATGTGATGTTGTTTCTCTCAATTTTTTATAATCACACGCAATTCTAGATGTAGTGATTAACTCTAGTTTGTAGTTGATGTAACTTTTTTATACACTATTAATAAGGAGTAGCTAAAATATAAAAATGTTATGATGAAATCTATGATAACATGATGAAATCCACTAGTCAGACAATGAAAAATGAGAACATGCCAAAGTGTCTTAGAAAATAAAATCATGACCACTGTAAGTAGCATAAAATTGTGACCATTGTATGTAGCTGCAAATCAACACGTCATAATTTAAACCAACCAAACCCAATTGTGGATGACAAGTGGATGGCATTCTTTTTTTAGTGGTGAATTTCAAAGATTGACATTTTCTCTACAAAACAACTTAGAGGCTAGTGTATGGTGTCGAGTGATTCAACTTTGAGAAATTTTTATCATTTTTCGTTAAATGGTGTGTAATTATTTTCCATGGTGATTCAATACACACTACTCTAAAGTACAAATTGAACCATTATATCAACCTTAATAGTTAATCGATAATAAAAAAAACATGTCAAAATGTCTTAGAAAAAATAATTGTAGGTCATTGTAAATAAACATATCATAATCAAAAGGAGTAGATAAAATATCATGAAGGAGTAGCTAAAATATAAAAAATTGACAACTTACTGTTTGGTATGGTGTAGGTAAGACAATTACTTGTCAGTACAAGGATTTGACACTATGAACGAAAATGACAGGAAGCTTTCTCAGTTTAGAGTGACATTAGAGGCAAGGGGCGATGGAAAATGTTATTGCCCTTTCTATGATTGCAGGGGCTTGAAAAGAACAAGACTTTTAATAACAACAACTTAAAGACATTGTAAGGAGAAGGGGCACACTGAAGGGGGTTATGAATATCATCCCTTGGTAAGAGGATTCAATATTTAATGTATTCTCTATAATAGTCATCATGTCATGAATTTTAGTAATATTTATTATCGTTTTTTTTTTGTATTTTCTATACACACTAACTTTACTACGTTGTTTTTAAATATATAGACGATTCCCCCAAAATGTCGACCTCTAGAGAGTTATTTGCCAAGTACTAGCAGAAATACTCCTTTACAGGGTGATGAACTTTGAGATCAGAATATTGAATATGTTGATCAAGTTATTAATGATGATATGGATGGATATAATGTTAGTGATACAAATCAGGAAGATGATATACATAGATTGATCCAAGACACATTTTCTCCAATGGATGAGGACAACCAGGATGATAGTCATGATGTTGATCCTCTACTCGAGAAGTCACGTCAACCTCTTTATGAAGGCTCAACAACAAATCTTATATTTTCTATATTATTGTTGGTGAACTTGAAGGTTTTGAATGGTTCATCAAACACATGCCTCACACAGATACTAAGGTATTTAATTAGTTAATTATTTATGCATGCATGTTCACAAATACTTAAAAGGTTCAATTTTTCCTATGTTGCTATTGTTTTCTAATTTGTAAAGTATGGATGTGATATTGCTGATTAATATTGTTTACATTGACTTATTGTTTTGAATTTTTGTAGATTGTTAGGTGAATTTATATTACCGACGTCAAATATTTTTCCATGCACATATCGAGAAATATCCATGATTATGAAAGAAATTGGAATGGACTATCAAGCTATTGATGCATGTCCTAATGATCATACCATATACTATGGACAATATGCATTAGAAAATGAATTCCCACAATGTCAAATAAGTAGATATCGAACTGATAAAGTGTCGAATAAGGTGCCTCACAAAGTCATTTATTATATTCTGATCATTCCATGTTTCCAGCAGTTGTTCAGGTGCCAAAGTATAGCACAGTTTATGGATTTCCATGCAAAAAATAGAAGTCGAGACGATGTTCTTCGAATGCCTGCAGATGGTTTATGTGGCCAACTTTTAAATAAGAACCTCTTTATGTTAGACTTTCATTGGCAACTGATGGTGTCAATCCATTTGGAGAGCTTCGTTCTACATACTCAATGTGGCCTATTTTTGTTATAAAAAATAACCTTCCTCCTTGTATGTCAATCAAGAGAGAGCCCACAATGTTTGCAATGATTGTTGTAGGTATTTAATTACCTTTTATTTTCTTTAAAGTATGAAAAAATATTTCATTTCTTTGTTTCGTGCATGGTAATTATGTCTTTTATATATAACGATGTCTTGATAAGTATAATTAATCATGCATTATGTTGAACCAATTAGGTAAGTACCAAGTTAAATATATGAACGTATATATTGAGCCTCTTATCGATGAGTTTTTGAAGTTATGGGTTGGCGTCACTATGTATGACATCTCTAGACCAATAGGGAAAAAACGATTTCAATTTCATGGAATATTATCATCGACAATACATGATGCTCCCAGATTAACACATTTTTGTGGTATATTGTTACTTTCTTTTGTGATTTAATATTATATATATTTATTGAAAATAGCATGCATTGTTTTAAATTGAAACTCTAATTTGCTACATTAATTCATATATCTTGTAGGTCTTCAAACAAAGGGTAAATTTGCATGCCCAGTTCGTGGTCCTAGGATCAAAACTCGTCGTTCAAGGAGTTTAGGAAAGGAAGTGTTTGATGAGTATAGGCACTTTCTTCCTAAGAACCATAGTTATCGAACTACATACAAAGAAAAATTGAATGGTAAAGAAGATAATGGAAAAAAACCACGAAGAATGACACCTCACCTATGGAAGTTGGAATATATTAGAAATCGTCAAGGTATGCAGATTATTTATGTATGATATATTATATAAATCTTTGGTTAATTTCATTATTATTAATTTCATTTTGTTTGATTAATTAGTGTTAATTTCATTTTGTTGATGTTTCATGAATGTCGTTAAGGCACGAATGGGCTTCCACGAGGAATGAAAAGTTACTCGATGAAATTCAGTAGGTTTCCATACTATGAGCACCTACAAATAGTTCATATGTTTGATACAATGCATATCGGGAAGAACATAACATAATTGTTATGGCGAATATTAGATGGAAGGTCTGACAAAGAGAGAATTGGAAAGATTTGTAGTGACATCCAGGAAGCTAATCACACATTGCAAAGTGTTATTATTAATTCTAATGGTGATGCTTGTGAACAGAATACTAGTCTTCCTTGATTATTGACGGAGCAATAGAACAATATTGTAAAAGAGGTCATTCGAAAAACTAGGTTTCCGACGGGGTTTTCGTCGAACATAGAAAATATCTTAACGAAAAAAGGTGATTGTGGTGGGGTTAAAACACATGATTGGCATGCATTCATTAAGCTAATTAGTAGGTTAAAATATATTTCCTTATTGGTACGTATTTTTTGGAAATAAATAATAATTATGTGTTTTTTGTTATAGTATGGTCTACCTTTATCCCTCCCAGACGACTTTGAAAACAACATAAAACAAATTATTTATGTACTTGGAAAATACATGAGGTAAGTAATGTTTTATATGGAAAATGTACTTCTTATGTGATTTTTAGCAGAACTTATTGACATATTATGTTTTATCTGCAAATTTATTTATGCCTTGATATTATTTCATTGTATCATTTGTAGGTGGATTTCATCAAAATAAATCCATAAAGAAGATATAAGGTATTGGAAGAGAGAAATTCCCCAATTAATGTGTCAAATGCAGCAGTATCTACCTCCAACATTTTTCAATGCACAAGAAAACTACCTCATACACCAAGTTGAGGGGATTTAATTGTGTGGACCAGTACACACAAGGTCAATGTGGATGGTGGAGAGGCAGTTGAATTCATTGAAGGATTTTGTTAGATAAAGAACACGTCCCGTGGGTTCTATGATTGAGGGATATATGGTATATCAACGCATGGTGTATATTAGTCAATATCTACCTAAATTAGCAAAAAATATGAATGTGCCTCACATTTGGCATCTCGACTCCATCAACAAATTTGAAGGGGAGGTCCTATTGGGGAAAAGTAAAATGAGGACTTTGAAATGTAATTATTATATGTTGATGTAGATTTAATATATTACACATTTATTTTTCCAATTTTATTTTAGCATACTGATTTTTTATATTTTTTATTCCTCCATATTGAACTATATTAAACTATTCCTTTATTAACAATAGCTAATTAATGATATTAAATTGTTATTTTATCATATAGTTACTTGAGAGTGGGATGCTTTACATTTATACATTGCAAACAACCTTGATTGGATGGAGAATTGGATGGAATATAGTGAAGAATACTTCGGTAGGTTATCATGGGAAGGGGTGAGTAAGATGATTAAAATAGTGCATCATCATCGAGATCAATTTCCTGATCTTACATCAAGGGAAGTTGATTTAGCCTTTGGTTTAAAATATAAACATGCAAGTAAATTGTTTAACCACATTTTCCTAGTTATTTCCCAATTTTCAATGTATTTGGTTTGTTTAATTTTTGAAATATATATTTACTAAGTCCTATATGAGGTTTATTAATTGGCAATGTATTTTTTACTTATTGTCCATGTTGCAGTTGAAACATCACAAGGATATGTGGTGTAATGGTTGTATATTTCATATAAAAATGTTGGATGATAAGATGAAAACCTTGGATTGTGGGATAACTGCAGTGTTTAAGGTCACCAATGTTTCCTCTAAAAGTGATAGAAATACGAAAGAAACTGAGAATATGTACTATGAGCATTGGGAGGATATAATTGAGTGTGATTTTAATTCCTTTAAAATAGTTTTGTTTGAGGTGAAATGGTACAGGCTACAAATGGATAAACATGATCCTAAAAGAATTGTTATTGATCATGATAATGGATTTACCATGGTTAATACAAGGGCATTTGAACTGGGTACAGAGCTTTATGTTCTTCCAAGTCAATGTGAGTATGTATTTTACTCAGAGGTACCTGGTAAAGAAGGTTGGTAATATGTTGTTAGATATGATCTAAGAGGAAGACCAGTAAAGTATAATGATGTAGTCAAGGATGAAGATAATAATGAGGAAGAAGATCATGATTATGCAGATCAGGAGCAGGTGGTTGTAGTCAATGTGTCATATGAAGAAGATGAAGAAGTTGATAATCCAAATGTAGTAGATGACGATATCATTGACGATATCGATTAATATATTAGTGAAAACAACGTTGATGATGATGTTGATATGAATGAGCCTTTCACCAATATCGATTGTGAACCAGATACTGATACAGATGATGAGATAGTTGAAGAAGAAGATGAATGATATTTAATTGTTGAAAAGAAGAGGTATGTGTTTATATCTTTTATATGATCTTTATATGTTTTTGTTTTGTATAATAGAGTATATGTTACATGTTCCTTATAATTTCAAATTAGGTATGGGGAAATTGAGAGTGATGTGAGGGGAGGGGGGCATAATTAGATCTTCCACCTTCACGTGGTTGCCCCTGTTTAGTAGAGAATGAACCATTCTCGAAACCAAGAGGAGATCTACATGACTACACCTAATCATGTACTACTTGACCCCATTAAGGTGTGATAGTAAGTGGATTAGGATTAGATTTAGAACACTTAATGCCTACTTAATAATTGGACAAGGAAGTATGGATTCAAATAAGGAGAAATCAAATAAGTTTAATATAACAATGTATGCACCGTGTCACCCCTGTTGCTCTATTTAGATTCTCCTATAGGACCTCGTAGGAATTTATTTCTCCACTCTATTGATATCCTATCTACTTACAAAAAACCACAAAAAGAAGAGGGAAATATTTCATCGGAGGCATTAATATGTCTGGGGTAAGTTTCAAAGGCCTGCAAAGAGTTATCTTATAGGTTGAAAGTGAGTTTAGCAGGAAGGGAGTTTAGGTGATAGTGAGTTCAAGTATCACTTCATGAAACATATTCCCCAACATGACTCTAATGAAATTTGGGGTTGTAGAGACATTTCATAAACCTATGTGGCCACATTTCATCCCCATCAGGTCAGTCAGGAAGGGTTTCCAGACTCAAATATTACTCACACACCCACTCTATATATCGACCCAGCTTGTCCTCATTTCGTTTTAATTTTCTTGGTCAAATTTTAAAGGAAACGATTATTAAAAGACATTGTACTAGGGATAGAGTACATGATTGGCAACAATGACCTTTGAATGGGGCCAATGTTGAAATTTTTTCAAAATGTTTCTGTATGCATTGAAATTTGACATTGATAGACTATTTGTATGCCTTGACGATATGGGAGGGTTTCCAGACTCAAACATCACTCACACACCCACTCTTTATATTCATCATCTGTGTCATTCAAAACAACATCATGCCAATTAGGCCCATGATTTTGGTCGTGGTGAGAAGAAGGAAATATATGAGATTTTGTATTTAAATAATGATTTTCTACTAATATACTTTATGGAGAAAAAGAGTACTTAGATGACAGAAAAAAACAAAGACAAGAAATAATTGATATTGAAGCTTATGTGATTAAGCAAGTACTTCTTTATTGATGTTATTGCATTCCCTTGTAGTACTAGATGCATGGATGTCATGCGTCTCGATCGTATTTTAAAGGAAACAACTAAAATACATAGACTAGGGATAGAGTACATGATGGGCAACAATAACCTGTGAATGGGGCCAATGTTGAAATTATTTCAAAATGTTTCTATATGCACTGAAATTTGACATGGATAGATTGGATGAGACAAAATTGTGGTGATATGGGACTATTGGGAAATCACAAAGATTGTAGATCTACTCTAAGAATTAGTTGAACTAGAAGATGTAAGAGACAATGTTCACGAAGATGATATCGATGATGAATTTATCGAAACTAACATCGATGATGACAATGATGATATGGCCAATCCTTACAATGTTGAATCTGGATCAGATGATACAGATGTGGACTTGAATGGAGAAGATGATCAATTACATTGAAATGTGAGGTAAGCCTTAATATATATATATATATATATATATATATATATATATATATATATATATATAATATATATATATATATATTGATGGTGTTATGTATTGGTATATTGTATAAATTAATGTTCAAGTTTAATTATGTCATTTCTTAATTATGACAAAAACACATTCATTTATTTGAATATTTACATAGATGTTTTAGGGTTTTGGGGAATTGAAATTGACATGAGGGAGGGACATGTACATAGATGTTTTTCGGGTTTTGGGGAATTGAGAGTGACATGAGGGAGGGGGGGACATATGAGCTTCCATATTCATGTGGTTAGCCTTGTTCAATAGAGAATATTAAACAATTCTCGAAACTAAGAGAAGCTCGGCAAGTTTAACACGCAACTATGCTTATTTCACCTGGTTCATTATTATATAATATTTAATAACTCAAAGATAAGGCATGCTTGCTCATGTACTTGAAATCGGCGCATATAAATGACATGTGAATGGGGACAATGTTGAAATATTTTCAATTTGTGCTTGTATGGACTGAAATTTCATGACATGTTAGGAAAACACACATGTATTGATGGTATGGGAGGGTTTATGGACTCAAACATGACTCAAACAAAGAATTCAAAAATCAAATAGTCTTTGGTTATTCTATCAAAACCCAAAAATAAGGCACACTTGCTCATGTAATTGACCCTACTTATAAGTGACATGTGAATGGGGTCAACATTGTTTTTTTTCAATTTGTGCTTGTATGGACTTGAATTTGACATGGTTAGACTAGATGCATGCAATGACCATATGGGAGGGTTTCTAGAATCAAACATGACTCGCACAAACAATTCGACAATCAAACAATAAGCCTATAGAATAATTAATGTGAAGGATGACAAGGCCAAACCTTAAATAGGTGGCATCACCTGCTCATGTACTTGAAACCGACGCATATAAATCACATGTAAATGGGTCCAACATTGAATGTTTATCAATTTGTGCTTGTATGGACTGAAATTTGACATGGTTAGACTAGACATATGCATTGACGGTATGGGAGGGTTTTCAGACTCAAACATGACTCGCACAAAAAATTCGAAATCAAACAACAAACCTATAGAATAATTAATGTGAAGGATGACAAGGCCAATTTTTTGGGTGGCATTGCCTACTCATGTACTTGAAATCGATGCATATAAATGAAATGTGAATGGGGCCAACGTTGAAATTTTTTCAATTTGTGCTTGTATGGACTGAAATTTGACATGCTTAGAATAGACGAATGCAATGATGGTATGGGAGGGTTTCTGGACTCAAACATGATTCGTACAAACAATTCGATAATCAAACAACAAGCTTATTACCTATCACCATTAAACAAAGGTAGTTTATAAGTTCTTGGAGGAGGGGGTATCTTCAAATTTATACAATGGGTAAGAAAAGGAAATGAATGAGGTGGTTTCATCTAACTAAATATTGGCATGATATTATGTATTAATCTACCTCCAAAATTACCCAATTTAAGGCACTATATGGTTATGAACCCACGTCACCGAAGAATTGGGTCATTAAAAATGAAAGTATAAACTATTATTAATCTCTTTTAAAAGAAAATTGAATACCAAATATCTTTTAAAAGTGGGGCTTATATGGTGCAATGGAGTGTAGTATATAAGAAAAATCTCTATTCCAAACCTCAAAATGGATACTACCATATCTTGTTCAGAAGACAAAGATTATGTGTATGTTTCCTATGTGGTGTCTCAATTCCTCACACATGATGCATGAGAACCAAAGATAAATTATATAAAATATGGTCACCCTCCATTAATTTTATCCCTTGATTATGGCTAAGTCCATGAGAACCATATTCCCTAGAGCACCAAACAAGTTATAAGATCCATGGTCCATGACATTAGGGTTCATGAGCCATGCAGTGGGACATAAGCCAACATGAAAACCCTATATGGGAATTTTTTGTCTTGTAAGTGGGATATGGTGGCCATTTTGAGATTTTTAACATTAGGGATGTTGCTTTGGGCCTAGGTTCTAAGGACATACTAATTACTACTCAATATCATGGGTCATGTGTAGTGACATAAACCACCACATAGACCCTACATAGGG
This sequence comes from Picea sitchensis, assembly GCA_010110895.2. Lineage (NCBI taxonomy): Eukaryota > Viridiplantae > Streptophyta > Pinopsida > Pinales > Pinaceae > Picea > Picea sitchensis. The sequence continues at coordinate 62,512 of SNQJ01S0075820.1, forward strand.
GATATTTATATTATAAGTGAGATATGGTCGCCATATTGAGGATTGTTCCATTGGGGATGGCTCTTGGTGCCCATGTAATAGTTGAAATCCAAAATATAGGGTCTAAGTTCATAAAATTTTTCTTTAAAATCTCATGGACATGTGGGGTTCCTTAAGCGATCACACATGCCCTAAATAGGGAATATCTAGTTCATGAGTTCAATATGGTGTCCATTTTAATGTGTCAGATTTTGGGTACAAATGTAGTAGTGAGCCTGTACCTAGCCCCACCCATTTTTGTGAGCAAAAGTGCACACAAACACAAGCACGCCAATAGAGAGATTTAAACATTGGTGTGGCTAATAACAATAGCTTATTATCATTGACCTGAAAATCCATTCTTGACATAGATCCCATATTTGGTCTTTAGAGTTTTTCCTAATAATTAGAAGGGTTCATATGTACTCATTGATAAATAAATTTAGGTCAATCTTGCTAATATTTTTGGCTCCTTTCAACTAATTTATGAGATCATCAATCTTGGGTAAAGGGTACCAATCTTTCACATCGATCATGTTCAATGCTTTTTAATATGTGCATAATCTCAATTCTCATTGTTCCTTTTTGTAAATGTGTTGAAACTTCAAAGAATAGATCTAGATAAACAATAATACACACATTTGTAGAGATAATTTGGGAAAGAAGAAGAAGGAGAGAAAGAATGAAAGAATTCTCATTAACTATTTTGAATCATGAATAATTTACACATGATATACTCTGTATAACTAAATGAGTGTGCACTGGAGGAGAACCAATGCACCATAATGGTGGTCTAGAGTGATATGGAAACACACCAGTAGTTACGGGAGTGAACTACCACCTAGTCTAGTCTCTTAGGTAGTTACGGGAGTGAACTTCCACCTAGTTGAGTTAACTAGTCAACTAGTCTTTAGTTAACTGACTGAACAAAGAGTAGTGAGGAGTTAACTCAGGGAATCAAGGGTAATGGGCTAGTATGGTGATGATACCAAGGCAAGGTCAAATTATCATGGTGATGATACCAATGTTTCATGGTGACAAAACCAATGCAACATCTAAACTCAACTCAATTAGTCAAACTAAAGTGTCAACTAAAAGAGAATATTCTCCAATTGGAATATTCTCCCCTAAAATATAGAAGATTGGATAATGACTAATTATGACCAATAAACAAGGAAAACCCTTAGGAAAAAGAATTCCTAGGTGTGTGTGTGAAGTAACTCCAACACCCCCCATAAACATCACTATGGTGAAAATAAAGAATGGGTATCGGCAACGAGGCCATGTTAGGTACCCAAATACAAAAGATACACTGAAATAAAGTGAGGAAAGAGGGAAAACCTCATGGGAAAAACCCCCCTCAAGGTACAATGTATGTAAAAAGAAGAACTGGATTTTCTAGGCAACTGTGTCCTTCACTCCAAGACTACTTCGCAGAGAATGGAACTTCTTCTCGGTGAAGGTCTTGGTGAAGATGTCTGACATCTATTCTTCTAAAGGACGGAATTGTAAGTTGATGATCCCCTCATATACTAATTCCCATATGTAGTGCATGTGTTTCTATGTGTTCTTCATCTGCTGCCTCTGAACTGGATCTCTACAAAACTTTAGAGTGCTCTCATTGTCACACTAGATGACGATCAGTCGATGAAATTGAATGCCCAAATCAATGAGAAAATATTGTAACCACGTAGCCTGAATGGTTATGTTAACTACCCCTCTATACTCTAACTCAACTGAAGATAGAGAAATGGCATCCTGCTTCTTGCTCAACCAACATATAGGCCTAGAACCAAGACTGAGTGAGTAACCAAATGTGGACTTGTGATCAGTGTTATCACCAGCCCAGTCGGAATCAGTAAACCCGATGAGATCTAATGTATATTATATTTCATAATGAATACCAAAGGTGATGGTGCCTTATACGTATCAAAGGATATGCTTTGCAACCTTCCAATGTAGCTCATGTGTCTCCTTCATGAACCTAGAAACTGCGCCAATTGCATAGGAGAGGTATGGTCTGGAGTGTGTGAAATACAATAAGCTCCCCACTAGTTGTCTATACAGTGTGTTGTCAACCAATGTATTCTCCCCGCCATCCTCAAGTTTGACTCCTGATAGGAAAGGAGTCGAAGAAGACTTGCAATCTATCATGTGAAATATCTCAAGGTGATCTCATGCATACTTGGCCTAAAAAAATTTGATGCCTGATGCATCCTGAATGATCTCAATTCCAAGAAAGAAGTGTAGTGGACACATGTCTTTCATAAAAAACCTGTCATGTGGAATCCTCTTGACTGTAGCAATCGTTGAATTCGAGCAACCCATGATCATCAAATCATCAACATACAGAACTAAAAGTAGAAGTGAATCAACCGTCCTAATCATGTAGACATTCGGCTCTGGTTTACAATGTACAAAGTTATGTGACAACAGGTAGGAATCCATCTTGGCATACCATTCCCTCATAGCCTACTTGAGGTCATAAAAGGACTTCTTCATTTGACAGACCAAATATGAGTCCTACATAAATCCTTGGGGCTTCTCCATGTAGATCTCCTCATAGAGATCACCATGAAGAAATGCATTCTTCACATCCATCTGATAGAATTCCCATCTCTTGTTTATCATAATGGAAAGTTCCAATTGTATGGAATCCATCTTCTCTACTAGAGAGAAGATCTCATCATAGTCAATACCATGAACCTGCTGAAATCCTTTGGCGGCAAGCTTGGATTTGTATCTGCTAATCTGTCCATCCACTGTGCTCTTGGTCATGTAGACCCATCTGCATCTGACAAGTTTCCTCCCAGAAGGAAGGGGAACCAAATCCCAAGTCTGGATCTCGAGGAGGGAGTTGTACTCCTCCTGCATGGTGGATTCCCAAAATGGATTTCTAGCAGCCTCTCCATAAGACTCTGGATCTGAAGAATGAACCAAGAAAATATTCATGGAGGGAAATGGTTTAGTGGAAGTGAGTGCAACAACAGGCTCCTTGAAATCAGATCAATTCCTCCTAGTATTAGTTGGATCACCAACGAGATCCCTTGCATCTTGAACAGTAGTTTGTGCCCACTTGGGCCTCTTCTCTGGCTCTGCAACTGCATCTAGATGCTATGACTCTGCATCTGACTGTACTGACTCTGAATATAAATCACCTGAGTCTTATGAATCAAAAATCTCATCTGAAGAAGAGTCGGCATGTGCATTCTCATCATCTCATACAAGTGGAAGAATGAAGGTGTCTGCATGCAGCTATTGAGGTGCATGTGAAACACTTTCCTCAAATTGGACACTTCGCTCAATGATGAGCTAGCAAAAGGAAATATCAATAAGCCTATATCCCTTCACACCATCGGGGTAGCCAACAAAAATGCACTCAATTCTCTGTGGATCAAGTGCCTTCCTCTTTTTAGAGGGAATCTAGGCCCATGCACATGTACTGAAAATGAGAAAGTGGATCACTTCTGGTTTTAGGCCACTCCAAGCCTCATGGGGGGTATTATCCTTAACAGATCTATGGGGAGATCTATTTTGGATTTATTTTGCACAATTAAGTGCTTCAGCCAATAGTCTCCATGGTAGTGACTTTGCATGCAACATGCAAGATGCCATCTCCTTTAGAGATCATTTTTTTTGCTCAGCAACTCCGTTTTGTTGCGGAGTATAGGGAACTGTGTGCTGCAACTGAATCCCTTCCTCATGGAAAGGATTATGGATCTCATGATTTACATATTCTCCCCCGTTATCATTTCATAGGACTTTGATATTCTTTCTGGACTATGTCTCAACCAGGGCTTTGAAGTCTTTGAGGTGTTGAAAGACCTCAGATGTTTTCCTAAGAAAGTAGATCCATGTAAAACGTGAGAAATCATCAACAAAAATGAGAACAAACCTCTCTTTTATGATCGATGGATGTGGAAAAGGACCCATAAGGTCACTGTGGATCATATCTAAAGGTGTGGAAGCTCGCTGAGACTTTACTTTGTCGAATTTATCTTGAGGGTGTTTTCCGAGAACACATCCCTCACATACTCCCTTGGAGAAATGGATGTCTAGTATACCATCAACCAATATTCATTTGCTAATTTGTTGCATGTATCTGAAATTCAAATGTCCAAACCTTTCATGCCATATCCTACTACTTCCATCAGCATGAGTAAGCAGTAAAACAAAATCAGGTTCAATGAATTCAGAAAAAGTATACAATCTAGACTGATAATTTACCTCACTAGTAGCAACCTTGGAGTTGGTTTTCATGTCGTAGATGTCCATGGAATTTGGAGTGAATATGAATTTCCTTCCAGTGATGGAATTCGTCATCTGATACATGGAGAGAATTTTGACAGAAAGTTTGGGAACGTGCAGTACATTCTCGAAGATTTCGTTGGTGAGTTCAATCCTTCCTTTGTCGGTGACTTTGATAGAAGAGTTGCCCCCCATTAGAATAGGAGGACCTTTTCATGCATCCAAAGAATAATATACTACTTCTGAGGCATCCATGTGATGTGATGCTCCTAAATCAACAATCCAAGCATCAGGAGAGGAGTTGATGGAAATCAAGGCATGGCTAGAATTGTCTTTCTTGGAATTCATATCTTCTGGCTTCTCCTTCTTGGCACCCTCGGGGATGTGATATACAAGGTTTTTTTTCTGAAGTATTTGAGACATCATATATTTTTGTTTTTGCATGCATGCAGATTTTGAATGGAATCCTTTGTGACAGTATGTGCATTTCTCCCCTTTTCTTCCCTTTTCCCCTTTGGATCCGGAGGCATCGGTGCAAGGTTTTGTGTACCCTTCCTTATTTGGATGTGCATGAGATTTTTTTTTGTATTTATCTTTATATTTATGTTATTTGTGGATTCCATCATGCACAGTGAGTGCATGCGCCCTTGGGCCTTTGATTGTGCCCATGTTGATGAGCTTGGTTTGCTCTTGTGTCAAGGATTCGATAAAGTCCTCAAGAGAAGGCATCTTCTAGGTGTCTCCAGAGGAGAATCTGACAGTATGGAATGTAGATACAAACACATATAATTCAGGACCAATATTGGAGATAATGGTGAGAACCATTTGTTTCTCCTCCTTCGATTTATCAAGCCCACAAGATTTGAGTTGTGACCGTAAATCCTTGAATTTTGTAAAGAAATCTTGGATATTCTCGAAGCTTTTTAGATCCAATGTGAGAATATCCACATCCATCATGTGTCCCCTCATCTCATCATTTTTTCCAAATATCCCTTCCAAGGTGGTTCAGGCTTCATTGGGAGTCTTACAGGAAGATATGTGAAAAAGGAGATCGGGAGAAATAAGACTACAAAATGTTTCAAGTGCCTCATCCATGCGATGTAAGTACTTGGATTTTTCTATGCATGATGTCAGTTTTGTATATGTATTCAAGGTTAAACTATACAACCCTATGGTTCATATATGTGTGGTTATTTTCTCCTTCCATTCAAAATAGTTTTAAGGAGTAAGAATGAATTTTTTTTGGAAATCCATCTTTTCGTTGTCTTCAATCTTTTGTACTTGCAAAAAAATTTGGTGTAGCTTTTTCTTAGCAATCCATCAGATTTGATACCATGTAAATGTGTTGAACCTACACATAATATATCTGATAAACAATAATACACACATTTTCAGAGAGAATTTGAGAAATAAGAAGAAGGAGAGAAAGAATGAAAGAATTCTCATTAACCGTTTTGAATAATGAATAATTTACACATGATATACTCTATATAACTCAATGAGTTCGCACTGGAGGAGAACCAATGCCTCATAGTGGTGGTCTAGAGTGATTTGGACACACACCAGCAGTTACGAGAGTGAACTGCCACCTAGTCTAGTCTCTCAGGTAGTTACGGGAGTGAACTGCCACCTAGTTGAGTTAACTAGTCACCTAGTCTTCAATTAACTGACTGAATAGAGAGTAGTGAGGAGTTAACTCAAGGAATCAAGGGTAATGTGCCAGTCTAGTGATGATACCAAGGAAATTTCGAATTAGCATGGTGATGATATCAATGTTGCATGGTGACAAAACCAATGCATCATCTAAAATCAACTCAACTAGTCAAACTGAAGTGTCAACTAAAAGAGAATATTATCCAGGTGGAATATTCTCCCCTAAAATATAGGAGACTGGATAATTAGTCATTATCCAGT
>SNQJ01S0075820.1:70805-95535 GCA_010110895.2 Picea sitchensis
ATAAGAACTTTAAAGTTTATCAGATGGATGTTAAGTCAACATTTCTTAATGGAGATCTAGAGGAAGAAGTATATATGGAGCAACCTGAAGGATTCTCATTGACAGATAATACTGATTATGTTTGCAAGCTAAAGAAGGCCTTATATGGACTGAAACAAGCACCACGAGCTTGGTATTATAGACTGGACAAATTTTTACATGACAAAGGGTTCAAGAAAGGTATTGTTGACAGCAATATCTACATTAAGTCTAAAGGTGATAATTTACTAGTTGTTTTGGTTTATGTAGATGATATTATTTTTGGTTGTACTAATGAGTCATCTATCCAATGGTTTGATAACTCTATGCAAACAGAGTTTGAAATTTCCATGATAGGAGAACTGTCATATTTCCTTGGCTTACAAGTAAATCAAAGTTCTGCGGGAATATTTATCTCTCAAGAAAAATATTTGAAAGAGATGTTGAAGAAATTCCAGATGGAGGATTCCTCTCTTGTTATCACACCTATGTTGGTTGGTTGCAAGCTCAGTAAATATGATATCTCATCTAATGTTGATCAAAGGACATACCACTCTATGATAGGAAGCCTTTTGTACATCACAACATCTCGTCCTAATATAATGCAAGCTGTTGGAATGGTAGGTCGTTATCATTCTACTCCTAAACAAAGTCATTTGGTAGCTATCACAAGGATATTCAAATACTTGAAGGGAACAATGACTGATGGTCTGTGGTATCCCGGAAATCAGAATTTTCAGTTAACTACTTATTCAGATGCAGATTGGGCAAACTATGTTGATGAGAGAAAAAGCACCAATGGAGGAGCATTCTTTCTGGGTGACTCATTAGTAGCATGGCTTAGTAAAAAGCAAGGATCCATTTCATTATCAACTATAGAGGCAAAATACATTGCTATTGCTACTTGCTACACACAAATTTTATGGATGATACAAACACTTGCAGATTTGAAGGTAGCATATACTGATCCCATTCCAATTCACTGTGATAACACCAATGCCATTAGTGTTTCCGAGAATCTTGTTCTTCATTCCAAGACTAAGCATATCCCAATAAAATACCATTTTCTCAGAGAACAAGTTACAAACAGAATTGTTCAGCTGAATTATATTCCTTCCAGAGAACAGATTGTTGATATCTTTACTAAACCATTAGCAGCAACCCTTTTTGGATATCTTCATCAAAAGTTGGGGGTTATAATTTTTTGTGTCTAATATGTTCACCTGGTCAGGGGGAGTACTTATTGAATATCTGGTGTATTTCTAAGATGTTCATAGTTGACAAGGGGAGTATGTACTACAATAGCTCAAGGGGAGCATGTTTCTTCTTTGACATTGATGTCAAAGGGGGAGAAAGTGTGGTAATTTCAAGGAGGCTACATTTGCTACAGTGGTATGGGTTTCAAGGATGCTACAGTGGTATAGTTATAGTTGCATGTTTTTTAAGGGGTTGCCATCAATGCCAAAGGGGGAGATTGTTGGCATGTTTTCAGACAGAAGGCAGAGTATTTATTTGTCATTGATGGCAAGCACAGCCAGATGATGATGAACAAGTGAAAGTGGCAAGACCAGCAATGCAACGATGATTGCATGATGAATAAGAGAAAGTGGCAAGACCAGTAGCACAACGATGATTGCATGGAAGAAAATACCAAAATGCGAAAGGATAGAGCATGTCAAATAACTCCATTTTGGAGTTTCGCAGATCGGGAAATCGCAGTTTCAGATATCAGTTGTTGGAAGTGTAGAAACACTTCACCACAGGAGTCCCGAAGTCGCGAAATGTGAAACGTCGAAATCCTGAATCAGGCACAACGAAGACTTGTGAATTCACGATATATTCCTAACTGTCGGATCAAGGATTGATCTGGACCATTGATCAGACACGACAAATGCCCGTGAAGTTTTGATAAGATCTGGTCCATTGGGTCCGTAGGACATGTGGCGAAAGATCGTCATTTTGCTTCCTAGAAATTCAAAGGAACGGGGTTCCCTAACCTCTCGAATTCACAACATGCGAAATGTCGAAGTGATGAAATGTGAAAAACACCTTTTGGTGTAGGTTTCGGTTACCAAGAGATTGATAAGTCAATATTCGAAACTCTCCAACATAGGAATCCCGAAGTTGCGAAATGTGAAACCCCGAAATCCTGAAATAGGCACATCTACTAGAATTTCGGATACCGGGAGTTGGAGGAGTCAAGAGTCAAGAGTCTTCATCACAGGAGTCTTGAAGTTGTGAAACCCGAAGTCATGAAATGAGAAATTGTGAAATGTCAAAGACTCCATACCAGAGGTTTGGATACCAGGAGTTGGAGTTGTCAAGAGCTCTCACATCAAGAGTGTCAAAATCAAGAAATATCAAAATGCGAAATCGCGAAATGCCGAAATGCGAAATAGTGGAAGGTGCTAATAGCTTAACTCCATTTTGAAGTTTCACAGATCGGGAGGTGGAGTTGTCAAGAGCTCTCACATCAAGAGTGTCGAAATCGCGAAATAACGAAATGTGAAATCGCAAAATGTCTTAATGCGAAATAGTGGAAGGTGCTAACAACTAAACTCCATTTCGGAGATCGCGACTTGGAAAGTCGAGATGCTTGCATCTGAAATTTGTGACATGAGAAATTACGAAATGCTGAAATGAGAAATGCCAAAATGGTCGAAGCTAGTCTAGCTAAGCTCTTCTTTTGGAGTTTTGGGGTTCACAACATGGAGTGTCAAGTTATCTCATCACAAGGAATACTGAAATGCTGAAATGTCGAATTGCGAAATGGAAAAATAAGCACGAGATCCATTATTTAATCCAATGGTGCAGGTGAACTTGAATATGATCGGAGGGCTACTGCTCCATCTCTCAGTTAATTGAACAGTTACGAATCAGTTAGCAAAACTAATTCATGATTCTTGATCAGTTGGCGTTAAGGTTGCTGAGACGTTTTCTTTGCCTAAGAAGATTTGAAGTGTAACTACCGTTATTTTTGTGTATAAAAGAAGAACATAGAGACTATGTGTGTTTGGCTGTCGGGATTGAAAAATGAGTTGAACTGTAGAATTGAAAAAAACTATAGCATGTGCAGTGTGAAGAAAGCTTAGAGAGAAGGAACAGAAGTTGAACATAAGAGAAAAGGTGAAGAGAGAAGATTGTCCACATATCAAAGAGGATGAGAAGGACAGAGAAAGAACAGATAGACAGAGACAACAAGTCAAGCCAAATATGAACAGAGCACAAGAATAGTGTAGCAAAGAAGAATTGCAAAACAGTGTAGAATTGGTAAGAATTGATTTATCTGTGTGCTGGTTATTCAATCATTTATTTGTAATCAGGGAGGTAGGGAGGTGCTAAGGAGGATTGTTTTCCTCAGAGGTTCAAGTGGGTGCTTGAACACAAGGAATTGTAGCTTCCATCTGGCTACAGCCAAAAAAACCAGAGTGGCAGGGTGGTGCAAGGGAGAACAAGTGTTCTCTTTTATACAGGTTGGAGCATGTGTAACTGGAAGTAGGTGCTTCCATCCAGTTGGTGCTGGAACACTCGGGGAGTTGGTGCTTCCTTCTAGTGGGTGCTAGAGAAACTAGAGAATTGGTGCTCTCAAACAAGTTGGAGCTTGTAAAACAGAGGTAGTAGCCTCACATTGAGTTGGTGCTAAATTATAGATGATGTACAGAACCTAAAAGACTGCCTATCATTTCGAAGAAGAGGTTTTCTCCCTTTATGGGTTTCCTCATGAAAATTTGTCTCTGTTTATATCTTATATGTGACTGATGCTCATTATTTATGTTGTCCATATGCTATATAATATTGATGATCACTTGAATAAAGTTTAAGAATTTTTTAATTGAAATTAAAATTGTTTAAGCAGAGTAACAATTGATTCACCCCCCCCTCTCATTTGTCTTCGTAATTTCAACAAAATAACACCTATATTTTTTCCATGTATGACAATCAAAGTGATCCAACTGACCCCATCGATAGGGAAGTCAAATTTTATTCTAGCATCGTATCTATTTATTTCTTGACCCATTCCTTGTAGTGTTATATGGTAGTTTATTGCTTGGCCTTGCATCGAGCTCCAATTCGATCTTCATTTCCCCTAATTCACCTTATACACATTTCCTTTTCTTGAAACTCTACATGAACAAATACATGCATTCATAGAGTAGATATACAATCTTTGTGATTTCCCAATAGTCCCATATCACCACAATTTTGTCTCATTCAATCTTCGCTCCACTGGGATTACTCAATTCAAGAAGGAAGTTCTGACGATCCAACCAACATAGTTCTCCAACAAAAAATCATAAAGTAGGAATATAAAGGTACTAGCAATATTGTTCTAAGTGCCCACCAAGCCAGGCCATATTGTCCTTCATGTTTGGGGCTTACACAAATACTTCCCCCATCCCAACACGGTTTCTAAATCCCATTTCTAAATTATCAGGTCTGCCCAACCGTGTAGATCAAGATCCCTTTGATCTCATACTATATATCTTCTCCAAAAGATCTGATGGCAGTCCAGTCCAAAGGCCCTTTTTATAATATTTTGGGTCCTCCATGCGGGACACTTTAGAATGAGTTATGTTACCCATTTCATTATTCACACGAATCTTTCGATGACTTATCGGCCGCCTCGCTTGAGGAATAGTTTCATGGAAATGGAGGAAAACCGGGATGATGTACGATCTTTTTTTTGGATTGAGTGGAAAAGGTATATGTGAAGCTCTTTTTTTCCCTCCGTGCATCTTTGTGATGGGTAAATTTCCATGAGAAAGGGGTGACTTTCGTATGGCTTGTAATTTGATGTAACTGTGATAATTATGTCTCAGAGAAATATTTTTCCTAATAGATATTCTCTTGGGATAAATATCCTTGCTCAGGCTACATTTCCTTCATCACCCTATCTACATCAATTCCCAATCCTAATGTTGTGAATTTAATTCCTCTTTCTATCCTAATGAATTTCATACATCTCTTATTCACTTGATTATACAAAGGTGTATGAAAATGAGAGGTACAAATGGATGTCGTAAGAAGAGTGAAGACCCTCAAGTTATGAAAAAACCAATTGTCTTCATTTACATATTGAAAGTCTTTGTACTTGAAAGATATCATTGTATTTGTTGTTATATTCTTGTTTCTCATGCACCATTGTTAATGTACCTACCTTGAATAGTGCAAGCATCTATTGTTTCATATAAGAGTTTGTCCTTTCCTTCAACTTTTATTGGCACTTATACTTGTTGCAAGAACACTTTTACTTTGTCATATAACTTCTATTTTTCCTTGTCATTGAACCTTGTCACTTGAACCATCTTTAGATGAGGCCTTAGCACCCTTGGGATACCATTCATTAATTCTAAATCATCTATCTTGTTGAGTATCCTCCAACCATTCATTAATTCTAAAGAATCTATCTTGTTGAGTATCCACTAAGCCTTTTTAGTATCATCAAGAAAAGTGTCATCCACTAAGCCTTTTTAGTATCATATACCCTAAATATCCTCGCTAAGGCTGAATTTCCTTCATCACCCTATCTACATCAATTCCCAAGCCTAGTGTTGGGACGTTAATGCCTCTTTCTATCCTAATGAATTTCATACACCTCTAATGTTGGAAATTTAATGCCATTCTATAAAAGAGAAGACTCACACCCCAAAGCATACCAAGATAACAATAATGGGATGCCAAGTATGATATGAATCAAGTAAACAAGGACCCCAGTAAGTTTCTTACATACAATAGAAACAAGTATATTCTCCAAGCAAAACATGGGTTCCCTAAATATTTGCTCACTAACTTATCTTCTCATGTTTTCGAGTGTTGGTACCACAAAATTATATTCACATGATAACTTATCTTATTGTTTTAACGAGTGTAGGTACCACAAAATAGGTATCTGTCGGATCTATCTACCTCGATTGATGATCAAGATATACTCAGAGAGGTTGAAAGCGAGACGTGTTGTACTAGATCTACTGGTTCTGGATCAACTAGATCTGAAAAGGTAAGGAAAATATTGTGTATAGGCATGCAATTTTTTATTGCCAACGTAGGGCCATGTAATTATGATGTTGAGAGAATAGGTGATTGAGTTTCCCTTGAGGTATATACGTCTAGTGCAACTATGGGCACCCGAGGAGCTACCTGAAGTGGACACAAATTTCTTCATCAGTGGGAGGATGTATCACATTGCTCCTTCGTCCTTACATGGATTGGGGTTATTTTTCATGGATGGCATAAAGGTTGGCTATGGCATTGTAACCGAATTGATGGAGTATGTCAGACCATTATACAAATACAATCATTGGTTGATGTTGTTCTGATATACGCGAAGTATGTGGAGATACGGAGTTGCCGCAAATTATATACAACTAGTTGATAACAATCAAAATAAAGGGGCAACTATGTATATAATAATAATAATAATCTATTTTTAAGGTCACGACCAAGCCAGCACACCAAATTGGTGTATGAGACCCCCTTGTTTGTGGGACAAGGGACCCCCCTCCATCCAACGATTTGACTGGTAAAGTCTACAAAGGTATACATACCCTACCCCCCTCTGGATTTGAACCTGTGACCTCTTAAGAGGAAACACATGTTCTTAAACATTAGGTGGAAGGCCAAAAGCTTCTGAAAACATTGTGGGCTTTATAAATAGTACACAACCAGTGGCAACAACTAAGCAACCGAATTGCATATTTGTGGGACGTGAAGGAAATCATATATTTGTATGTGCAACAAAAACAATAGTTCCAGGTGAAGAGTTGTTGATCGATTACAAATTAAATTGAATAGATGGAAGGGGTGCGGCTATGGGGGTAAATATCTTACATATCATTAGACTCAACCTTTGATCAATCATTGTTATAATTTATCGTTGCAATATTTCAATTTTTTACTGCATATATTTCATTTTTCATTATTTATTTTCTGATATTACTGCAATATTTCATTTTTTTATTGTTACAATTACTTTCATAACTCTTGTTGATTAATTTATTATGTCAACATTTGTCTAGGGTGACCGTGAGAAATCACACGCTACATCTATCCAGGGTGACCATGGAAATGCACCCGGTGTGCCTCAATAGGTAAATGTTAAATATAGTAACAACTTATGACTACAACAACTAAATTTCTAAAATTTCATTATTTATTTTCTGATATTACTGCAATATTTCATGTTTTTAATGTTACAAGTGAATTTCATAACTTTTGTTGATTGATTTATTGTGTCAACAATTGTCCAGGGTGACCGTGGAAAATCACCCGCTACATCTGTCCAGGGTGACCGTGGAAATGCACCCATTGTGCCTCAGCAAGTAAATATTAAATATAGTAACAACTTATGACTACAACAACTAAATTTCTAAAATTTCATTATTTATTTTTTGATATTAATGCAATATTTCATTTTTTTGATGTTACAGGTGAATTTCATAAATTTTGTTGATTGATTTATTGTGTCAACATCTGTCCAGGGTGACCGTGGAAAATCACCTGCTACATCTGTCCAGGGTGACCATGGAAAGGCACCCATTGTGCCTCAACAGGTAATGTTAAATATAGCAATAACTTATGACTACAATAACTAAATATCTCAAATGTTAAAGTTCATCTCATTAATTTTATTCATCAATGTATTGTGGTATGGTCACCATGGGAAGGAACCCACTCATAGTAGATCAAAGCAAGGTGACCGTGGGAAGTCAACAACCGCACATCAGCATCAGGTAACTATTAGTGCTTAATAATAACTAATTTTGATTACAATATCTAAAAAACAAATATGTTAAGATTATTTTAATTTCATTTATTGTTTGATATTTTTAGTCCAGTATAGTCGATTTGGACGATGAGGATCTTGACGATGAAATATTTTATTCCATTAACCCAATAGAAACTGTCACAAAGGCCTTGAATAATGAAAACATAGAATATCTAGGTTTGTTTCGCAAAATACCCCTGACACAGGAGGACAGGGCAAGAATTGCAGAGCTACAAAATCTAATAACTAATTTTGGGGTAAGTGGCATATTCACATATTTTTATCAGCTATGACATTTCCATATCTATTTTTTTGTTTTATATTTTCTATATGATCTGATAAAGTAAATTTTTTTTTTTGTAGGAGTTTTTAAACCCCGTGCCCCGGGAACCTGTCGAGCCTGCAACTGTTATAGGTACCAGTGATGGTCCAATGCAACAAAAAAATAGACATAGCAAAGTATAATTGAGGATTTTTTACCCTCCTGAGGTTCCCCTCAAATCCATTGATGAGAGCATTGATGTTGACTGGCATAACATGCTTGAGCATGATGAGTCGGAGCCTGGGACTCCACATGACTTCAGAGATGAACACATTGTAGATGGAGAGGAAGCTATTTGTAGAGCAACACGAATTAAAATAACCGGATCACTAGATCTCACCTTTCTAGTGAATGACGCATGTATTCCAATCAAGATTCAAAAGATTGCAGGTATTTGTTAATTAATTGATTCATTTTTATCATGAAATTGAAATGGACATTTGTTTAGATTATTATAAATTAATGGATAACATGTTTCTGTAGGAAACAATGTTTTCTACAGAAAGTTGAATGACAAAGCATTGGATTTGTTTGGCCCCACCATTCACACATGGTGGAATGGCCAAGATAGTGAAAAGAAAGATGAATTGATAGGACACATGGTAAACTTGTTTGGCAATACGTTTAACAAGAAAGTGGTTACAAAGTTACTCGGTGAGAATTTAAAATATATCAAGGCCCAATATAGGGAGAAATTGCAATTAGACCTCAAGCATGAGCGCCCTCCCATGGTTCTAGAGAAAGAGTGGAAGGCCCTGATAGAGGATGAAAAGGAGAACTTCTTTAAAAAACAAGGAATAAATCCATGACCTGGTAAAGCAAGGTACAACACATGTCATCTTCTTAGTGAAATATGCTCATTTATGTTTTTCTTTGTTGTTTTAAGTAACAATTCTGATATCTAATTTTTTCCAAAAATTTCATATATAGGCTACCTGACACCTCCAAAGAAACCAAGGCTAGAATGGAAAATCACAGGTAGCATAAACTAGGCCAAGGTGGCTATGGAAAACTAAAACCCTGAGTCGTAAGAATTAAATGATTAATTGTGGTGAATATTTATTTAACAGTAGCGAACAAATATATGTTTTTGTTATTAGTAATTTTAATGGTGTTATGCATTGCAGTTAAATATGTTTGACATTGTTTGCACTAAGGAGGACCTAAATCTTGGTTACAAGCATGGTTTTAAAAGTGTGATTGAATATAGGAGAAGCTTGGGGCAGACTCCAATCTCCCCAGCCACATGGGTAAATAAAATGAATAAGAAAACTGCAGTAGCATGCTTGTAAAGTCTATTCATATTTTATTATATCACCCTTAACTAAGTATTTGTTTTTGTTTTCAAGCAACGATGCAACCACAACATTGAATCTAACGGTATTCAGCAGACACCACTTCATACTAGGGAGCACATGTCCAATGATAGTGGGGAGCAGAGTACCCATTCCGGTATGTATGCTTCAGAATTAGAAATATTTATTGTGATTGTAGATATTTATTTCCTCACTTATACTTATATATTATCTTCTTTACATGGAAGAGATTGTAGCTCAAGAGGGTGAACTGTGAGAGGAACCAAGTGGACAAGAAATTAACGCACCAATTATCACAGCTACACAGACAGGTAAAGAGAAATATTGTAATGTTAATCAAAATAATGAAGTAGTTATTTCAATTATATTTCAACATATCGATATGATCATTTTTCGTTGTTGTAGTTCACACCCCTGCACAACTGCCTCCACTCCCTTCTCAGTGACATACCAAAAATAAGGTACATGAGCGCATGGAAACACAAACAATAGAAGGATGGGGCGCAAGAAATACAATGTCAAAGGATGATTATGATACCCCAATCGTCAATTTTATGAATTTAAAAAAACATAAATCAAAGAAAAACTAGATGTATAAATTCATGACTTGTATTTGGATTTTTATCGATGTTGCTAGTATGAAACATTGTTTATATGAATTAAAGAATTATGCTTCAATATTTATATGTTCATATGTTTTGATGACTATCCTAGTTATGCATGAATGTCTATATGTTTTATATATAAACAAAAGCATTTGTTGGGTATGGGGAATTGAGGTGATGTGAAGGGGAGGGAGGGAGGGCCATATGAGCTTCCACCTTCATGTGGTTGGACATGTTCAATATAGAATAACCCTATTCTCGAGAAACAAAGAAGAATCTCATTAAGGTATCTGACCATAAGTTTTTCTAAATAAAGAGAATCTCATTAAGGTATACGACCACTTAAGTTTTTTCTAGAGTATTTTACATAACTAAATGCCTGTTTATTTGCTTATATATTATTTACTCATATAAAGAATTTGTCTTTTATGATTCATGTAGGTCTTGGTTATGGAAATGCATCTCATGGACAACTCTTATCAAGTTGTATGGGATAATGGATCTAGCAAAAGGACAATGATAAGGTAAGGGTTTTGACATGTTTTTTAAAGTATAGAACTCAATGTAGAACTTATGGAGACAGAAATGTAAAAATACAATTTTGATTATTGTTAAGATATTCATAATTTCTAGGACATTACTAGCATCAAATTAATGTATGAGACCCCTATGTTTTTGGGATGCATAGAGGGATTATTCATTGTCCCACAAACAAGTGGGTCTCATACATCAATTTGGTGTCTCGCTAGGTTGTGACCTATTAGTATATTTTTTAGATATAAGTAATTTTATAAGTCAATGTGCAACAATATATAAACACATAAACATATTTTGATCAACCGTTGAAATATTGCACCTACAAATATACTTTGTCATGTTTCTAGGACCATTTATCTCCCCATGCATATTGAATTTTATGAGTAATTGAGTTGATGAGTTTATGTGATATACGTTGACTTAATTTTTATTTTATATGAATTTAAGCATGCTTGAGGTTTTGATCTAATGATTGGTACAAGTAGGTCAAAAGGGTGGTCTCCATCAAATTCCACATGAGAGAAGAGGGGTGTTATTCCCCCTCTCTAATCTCTAAGGGACACAAAAATTCAAAGAACTCAAGTCACTCAATAAGACAGATGCTCATTTGATTTGTTGATTGAGGGAATTTGAATTAACGAGGAAAATTTGTCCCTTGAAACAAGGATCCTTGATTCTAGGGATCCTAGAGACAAGTTCCCTTCAATCAAGGATTGATTGAAGGGTTAGTTGTGATATTTTATTATAAGTAGGAGATAGGATGAAGTCAAGTATATTCTAGTTTTTCTTTGGAATAATACTTTCATAATTATGATAGTGAATTCAAATTGTAGAGGACACATTGTTGTCATGAGTTAAATTTATTAATAAGGAGACTACATTTTCGAGAACTTATGGTTTCACCAAGGGTTCTTGTAGAGACCTTGAGTAGGTTCCACTCAAGGGAATGAAAATAACCCTCTTTTATATGATATTCTCATTTCTATAGTAGTTTACAAGTTCATGTAGTATTTTCATGCAAGTTATTACAATAGTTTTATTTGCTTCATGTCATTTTATTTCAAGCCATTTTAATTCTGCAATTTTAACCCCCCCCCAACATTTTCTACGCCAGGTAGAATTTCCTTTGAAACTATTGCTAGTTCCTTTGAAATTCCCTCAACCTACACATCCTAAGTCTTCTCAACCATCTGGGTCTTGGTATCCACATACAAACTGACAACCAAATCATTATGGGAACAAGTGAATCCGACAATTTTCTTGAAGATAATGGTGACCATTCTTCTTGTGAGTTGAATTTTGGGTCTACAAACCGTTCAAACTTTCCAATCAATTAGGACACAAAATTCCAGCTAGATGCAATTAAATATCCACAATTCAAAGGAAAATACTCTAGTGGAGAACAAGTCCTCCTTATGTACACATGATCCTCTTCTTCAATGGCCCAAACTAGTGATCTCCCTCTAAGTACAAAAGAATCTGATCCACCCTTCTAAGAATTAAAGAATCCAAGAATCCATTCCCATGAGAGACCATATGGTTGTATGACCATAGGAATCTCAACTCTACCTACATTCTCTCTACCCCTTGTGCAACTCCATATGGTTGCGGGACCTTGTGCCCTAGTGTGACATTCTCCCTATGTGGATCTCTCTCCTTGTGTCCTTAAGTGGATCCAAAATTCAAATCATAGGTTATGTTAAAGGTTGTTCCTTCCTCCCTAATAATATAATGCCTCATTGTGTGTTGGACGAAAGGGTAGGAACCTCCATTTTGGGATGTCTTCTTCACTCTAGGTTGAGGCCCAAGTTTCTTGTTAGGTGTAGTTTGTGGGTTGTTGCACCTAGCTTGGGATTTATAGTGGAAGTTAGTTAGATTTGAACCTAGGTCTAGCCTATATAATCTCAGTTAGTTATTTATTCCCCTAAATCTAAAAAAGTGTGCTTGTTACACACCTAGTCCTTATGGTTGGCTCTTTGTGATAACCCATCAGCACACAACTTTTCCTTGATAATAAAAAATAAATCAGAGGCCACATCACTACATTGTAGAAACACTATATAACTAATTTGAACCTTGTAATTCAAATCATATATTCATGCTTTGATATTAAGAGAGTAACTATGCATTTCTCTTGTCAGTTTTCATGCACCAATGTGGTTATCATTATATATCAAAGCATCTATGCATGGTTTGAAATTCAATTTTTTTGTTTTTCAATGACATGTAAGAGAATTAACTAAGATATTAACTAATAATTATTCAGTGTCAATATTTTACAATATTAGCATAGAGACAATGAAGAGTCTAATTCATTTAGTTGAGGATCATAAAAGAAGTATACAATATCCTATTAACATTCATTTAGACCAATTTGGCATGTTTTAAATTTGTTAAGCACCTTTGATGATGGAGGGTAACCAACTTCCTTCTTCATTTTCCCTTTGAACTTCAATCTAACCATCACACTAATTAGACATGGATGGCGAGTTTAACAATGTGAATTGCTTTGCATCATCTAGTGATATTGAATGGATTGATTCTTTTTTCTTATTTGAATTATCTAATGCATTCCTCCTCTTCATCCCCTCGAGGGATTTTTTGGGTAAGGAGACTATTGACAAAGGGTTTGATTCATGAATTATTGTATCCATGTCTACACCACCACCTCATGTGGATTGGTCAAAGTCCTTTACAATACCACATGCTTGGGTACCTCTAGAATCTTTTTTTTAATGGCACCCAAAAGACATTCTTTGAGTTTTCCTTTTTCGAGTATTTCCAACAATAAGATTTGTTATTCTTCTACCTATTAGATTGAAAATACTTTGCTTTGAGGAAGTTGCTACATTCCCATGCTCAAAAAAGGCTCTACAACAAAAACCAATATGTTCATAGTCTAGTCAATGTGTCCAACTACAATTCTTGTACTCCAATACAATTTGGCCATGAAGACCTTTGCACAACTCTACTTAAATGTATATTTGGGAATAATTTGAGGAAGTCACCCTCCCAAATTTTGGATAGTGTACCCAAAGTCTTATTGATGGTCACAACAAATTTAATGCCCTTGTATTCCAGAATGACACTGAGAAATCTTACACAAATTACGACCTTTGAAAATTACCCCAAATGTAAGTTGAATTCAAGAAAACATAGCTTTATAAAGAACCCTACATTATACATGAACCAATTAGAGCCATCGTCTATAACATGTGCAAAATTCAACTCAATGATAAATCCTAGGAAGGAAAACCCTTTAGAATATATGGATCCTAATCAATGGCATCAAAAAAGAATCCCAAGAAGTATATATCCACTTAGGAAGATTGTTCAGTGATGTACATAAGCCATTAAGGCTAGAGACTAGTGAGTGCTTTAGATTATAGTCTTCTCCCTTCTTGGCCCATATAGGACCATGTTTCAAAATGATAACCGAAGTTTCCTTATCCACACAAAAGGATGTGATAGGAGATTTCTTAGAAAGCAGGTGAAAACTTTCAATTTGTTTTTCAAAAACACCTACATAAGTCGTCGCAATAGAGATGTAAGTTTGTCACAAGTATGGCATCTGCGTTGCAAGACATTGTTGGGCTCTTTACTCTGCCACACTTCTTCGCCACTATTTCCATGCTCCTTCGTTGATATAGCGACGCATGTTCGTCGCAATAAAGTATACATATCTTCTTCTTGCCACGAACTTGTGTCCCTATAGTGACAAACGTTCATGGAAAGAAGTTAAACATTTTCTTTGGTATTCCATCTTTCCGACATATGTTCGTCGATATATTGACGATAGTTTGTCATAATTACGACGATGTGAACAAAAAACATTAACATTAAATATTTAGGATGATGACACATGGTGGCTTGATTTCGTCATTGTTTCCACAAATACCTAGTGCATGGATATAGCGATGAAAAAATTTCCACAAAAAATATTGTTTGCCTTCGTGGAAAGTGCGACGGATATGTGTGGCAATAACAATGAAAAAATGTGGCAAATTTGGTCATATGTAGTAGTTATTTCACCTCTGACCCTACCGAGTAACCCATACATACTGGCTTGGAGCGTCGGACTTCGGTGGGGTCATCGTCTCTCTAAGTCAAACACTCGCTTTCTTCTTCATAAAATTATAGCTAGGGCACGCTCTTTATATTTCACTCTATGCTAAAAAATCGCTAAGTGTTTAATAAATGTGTGCTTTCCGCCTTTTATAGACCTGGTCATGTCGAATTTTCACTTTTTGTGTGCATTTGCGCTGAGTGTAATTTTTCCTGCGCGTTGCCTTCCGATATTGTCGCAGTAATTGTTGTGCATGACTTTTTCCGCTCCTTCTTGTGGTGTAGTCAACTTCTACGTCTTTTTTTGTTTTTCTTCCTTTTTCTATTTTTGTATTCATTTTTTCTCATTTTTCTCCTTTTTATTTATTTTTATCATTTTTCTGTCCTAATCTCTACTATAATACACTATATACATGCCTTTCCAACTGCGTTGTAACTTTTAAGGATTAGTAAGTCGAATGTCCATGTACAGTTTCAGTCGACTATCGTTGATCATTCCTTTCAGTTATGTTCCTCCCAAGTCTTGTAGTTGTACAGATCCCCCATCTGTGACATTCTTTACTTCATATGGCCCTAGCCAATGCATTCTAAACGTCTCGGGGTGTTGGAAAAATTTATTATCATAGAGTAGAACTAGGTCTCTCTCCTTAAAACTCTTCTTTTCAATATGTCTGTCATGCCAGGATTTGTCTCTTGCTTTCTGTACTTCCTGGTGAAATATTGTTATAATCATGTCCTCTTCCATTTACATCAGTTTATTTAACATTTATTGTATTGCGCCTCTTTCTGTCATGTTGGTAATTGCTGCTACGTGTAGACTGGGTACCAGAAATTCTAATCGCACCATTGCTTCCTGCCCATAGTACACTAGTCTAAATGGTGTATGTCCTATCAACTTCTTACATTTGGTCCTATATTCCCATAGTAATACTGGTATTTTCAAGTCCCAATCATCCATGTTGACATTGCAGATTTTAGTTAGAGAATTTTCCAAGATCTTATTGAAATCTTCTACTATTCCATTTGCTTGAGGATGATATGGTGTACTCTTCCGGTGGTATACTTCAAACTCCTCAATCATAGCTATTATGGTAGCATTGATAAAATGAGTGCCCCGATCATTCATCAAAATCCTAGGACATCTAAATTTGGTGATCACTTTATCAAATAATAAGTGTGTTGTTGTATCTGCGCTACAGTATTTGACTGGTGCTACTTCTGCCCATCTTGTTAAGTATTTAGTCACAGTAATGATGTATCTAGCTCCTGACCTTTTTTATAGTGGGTTAGTAGGTCCCACAAATTCTATTTCCCATTTTTCAAATACATACAGAGCCACTTGTGGTCTTAGAGGCATCTCATCCCTTTTGTTAGGTTTGTCAACCCTCTAACAAGAATCACATTTCTGGAAATATTCCTTGGCATATTTATGGATTGTTGGCCACCATAATCCTACATGCAATACCTTTTGTGTGGTATCTTTTCCTGCATATTTTCCTCCAGCTATACCTTCATGAGCTTCTACTAAAATTATGGGCCTTTCATGTTCCAATACACACCTTCTCAGAATTTTATCTGCACCCATTTTGTATAAATATCTTGAAATAAGTTGATAGTTTGCAGCTCTAACTACCAGATTTTTCCTTTGCGTAGTGCTAAAGTCTTGTGGCGCAACCCTTGTACTTAATAATTCAATAATATCACCGAAGTATTCATCATCTACTTGTACTGAGAATAGTTGTGCATCAAGGAAGTTGTCTTCCAAGTTTGTAGGTTCTTCTCCATTAGCTACCCTTGAAAGGTGATCAGGTCATGCGTTCAACTTCCCTGGTTTGACTATCACTTAAAAATCAAATTCTTGGAATAACAATAGCCATATACAAATAATCCCTCCCAACACTGGCTTTTTGACTAGATATTTGAGGGCATAATGGTCTGTGAACATTTTAAAGTGTTTACCCAGTAAACAGTTCCTGAATTTCTCAAGTGCATATACCATGGCTAGGCCTTCTCTTTCTATGGTGTTGTAATTTTGCTTTGATTCTAACAACTTTCTTCTTGCAAAGGCTATAGGATGGTCTAAGTCCCCTTCTCTTGGCTACGTCGGAATTGCTCCAAGTGTTATGGTTGAGGCATCTACATGCACATGAAATGTATTTTCCCGATCTGGGAATACTAGGATAGGCGTTGTTACCATATTTTCTTTTAAGGTGTCTAATCCTTGTTGACAATCCTCATTCCACTGAAATCTTGTGTCCTTATTTTAAAAAAATTCCATTGGTGCAGTAATTTGCGCATAATCCTTTATAAATTTCTTGTAATAGCATGTATGTCCCAGTGTTTCTCTTAACTGACACACTGAATTTGGTGGTGGTAAATTGACAATGACTGCAATCTTAGCAAGGTCCGCAAGTAAACCTTGTTTACACACTATATGTCCCAACAATATTCTGAAAGGTGTACCAAAAATGCATTTATTGATATTCAATGATATATGACATTGTCTGCATCTTTCCAACATTAGTCTTAGCACTTATACATGGTCCTTTAGCAGACTATATACAGTCCAATCATCCAAATAAACTTCTAGAAACGGATGTATGAATTTCTTAAAAGAAACTATGACTACTCTTGAAAATATGGCTAGTGCATTCTTCAACCCAAATGGCATGACTATATATTGGTAGGATCCCCATTATGTATCGAAAGTAGTCTTATACCTATCTTTTGGAGCTATTTTGATATGATGGTAACCTGAGAATCCATCTGTAAATGAATATGCTTCCTACCTCCCACATTCTCTAAGACCTCATCTATAAAAGGGGTAGGGAAATAGTCATGTAATAAATCATCATTAAGTTTCCTCAGATATACACAAATCCTTATCCCCCCTTGCTTCTTTTCTTGGACTACCATAGGACTAATCCATTCATATTCCTCTACTAGTTCTATGATACCAGCTTCCAACATTCACTCCATTTCTTCTTTCACTTTCTGCTTATACATTGGATTCAATCTGTAGGGTCTTTTCTTGAAATTTCTAGCCTCAATTTTGAGGGGTATCTTCATATCACCTAACTCCATTGTTATTCCTTTAATCTCTGTAAAGGTTGTTGGAAACAGGTCATTGTATTCATGCAGTAACTATGTCATTCTTTCTACTATTTTCTCATCCCAATAGTCTCCAATACTTGCCATTTTAGGATTGGCATTCATCCCAATGTTGATTTTCTTAACTTTGATTGGTGCAGCAAATACTTCTGAATCCAAAGATGGAACTTCCACCTCTCTTTATCCTTCAATATATATAATTTTAATTTTTCATGGATCATCTTCATTTGGTGCTTCTTCTTCCACATGATAGCATGAAAGTAACTCTTTGACTGTCTATCTATTCTGTTGTTGATATTCTATCATGATTTCCACTTTTGGTTCATCAGTAAATACCATTCTCTGTATCATCTTCAATGCTAAATCCATGTTGGGGTTCTCATGTTCAAATGAGAAGGTTACTATGAAATTTTGTTGTAAGCCTATTTATTTTGTAGTTCCTCTATGCATCTCCTGGTCAATATACCAGTTCCCTTGAATTCCTTCCAATGTATGGATAAAGTGATGAGGCCATTCCTATGGTGGTGTCATCCTCCACTGTGCCTTTCAATTCTCTAAGTGTTCAATCGGTGTTCCCTTCCCATCATACCTCTGCATTTTATTGCTCCCCTGCTCTGCACCAAATCTGATGCGCAATAGTTGTTTACATTGGTACCAGTCCTGAATGATTTCTTTGTGCGCACCCCACCATCTTGCAAGTGTGGCCTTGAGTGCGATATATAGGACTAAGAGCCTATGATTTTCTAATACTTCCTCTTCATATTTTGTCAAAAAATCCTCTAAGTCATTTAACCCGTGGAAACTGGGAGGTTCTCTTATCTTTGTACCAACCCATCTAATTGTGCAGTCTATTCTTGAGCACCTCCTTGTGGAAATTTCATGTAACCTCTGTTGCCAATTCTCCAAACCTATGTCTGAGTCATAAGCACATGATGTAATGCTTCTCTAGCTAAGTACACCATCTACAATTGGGTTAACATGATCCTCTTCTCATGCCATGGTTCTGTACAATTGGTTTATTTCCTTCAAATCCAAAAAAGTGGGTTCTAAAAACCTTTCTCCTTCTGATGGATCCAATGGTGCAATGAATCTATATTCACCTAATTCAAAATTCATTTTTCTTGTCTTCAATTTTATTATAGCCTAGTTATCAAATTCTCAATCTCATCCAAGAAATGTTGGGTAAGGTGTTTTTCCATCCACTATCTCTATTACTTCAAAGTCTGACTGACTTCGCACTCCGTCCAAATATATTGTCACACCTTTAAGCCTTCCAATTGGTAATACTCTATGTTGATTTTCTAATTTCAACTGGATAGGTGAATAGCCTAGTGTGGTTCTCCCATACACTGACATGTCTTCTTAGGTAAGACATTTACTTCATAGCCTAAGTATAGTATAATATATCCCATATTGAAATTTCCAATAGTAGCATTTAGTCTAAATTATTTTCTTGTCCTTCTTCTAGTATGGATATGATTGACTATTTTCTATTCCAACTTCCCTTCTTAGTGTTACATCTTTCTAGCATATTTTGTAAAACCTTAACAAATGATGAGTCATTCAATAGATTAACACAGGATTGTTGAAACATTTCTATGGTAATTACTTTCTCTAAAGGTTGTCCTTTACTAGTATGGTCCATTGAGGAGGGAATCTCGTACATTGGGGAGTTCTGAGTTTGTTGCGCAGCTAATGTAGACACAACATTTTTTTTGAGAAAATATTTTATGGCCTTCTTAAATCTTTATTTTTCTTTCTGTGCATCAAACTGATTATGTGGTTCAGTATTCTTCTTAACCCACTGGTGTTGCATTGGGACTTGTTTTACTGCGTCAGATACTATCTTGGCTCCTTCTCAAGTGACTATACTGATGTTTCTCCCATCATCCCTAGATTCTGCATAAATCCATTGGAAATTCTGGTTGTTCTGGTTCCTTTTTTTCTTGGATCTTCCCCAAAAGTGTTGGGAAATCTTCTGTGTCATGATCAGTTTCACGACAATACATACATTCTTTTGGTATAAGTGGACATTCCCTTGCATAATTTTTTGGTTTTTGGAAGTTGTGGCACAGTACTAATCCTCTACCTCGTCCAAATCCTCCTATGTCTCGTACTCCACCTCTACATCCACCTCGATCTCCATGTAGTGCATTGTACTGAGGTACCTGGTTATAATGCGCGAGATTATAATAAGGTTGCACATTATTATACTGCAATTGCACATTGTTGTATTATTGTTTCACATTGTTGTATGGTGGTGGTACCTGGTTGAACTGAGGTGTGGGTTGTCATGTCATCATTTCTGCTTGCACCCTATAAGTATCTGAAGTTCTTTCTCTCATAAACTCGATCATCCTACAATCCCTATCATCATGACCCATTGACTTGCAAAAATTGAAATATGAACTTTTGGGTACTATCATATAATTTTGCATCATTGGACAATGATATGGATCATCTCCATGTGTCTTACAAATCTCGCACCATGGTCCTCCTGGTGGTAATGGGTTTGGCACCCATGTTTCCATATATTGCGCGAAAGTTGGACATTCATTCTTATGATGTCCTTTTATCCTGTATAAGGTACACCAAACAACCTATATTTTCTCTTTACCCTTGTTCTGGTTAAGTTGAAATGTTAGATTATTCAAATCATCCTTCGACTCCTCTATTGCTGGATTTGTCTGTTGATACTAGTTCTCTTCCAGTTGTAAGGCTGCCTGCAGAGCCTCTGCTTGAGTTTGGAATTTTTTTTGTCTTAATGGATATTTCAAATGTGGTAACGGTGAGTTAACAAATAGATGCATGTGTTGCATGTCAGTCATTGCATATTTCAACTTACCTTTTAGATGCTTAAACCTCTTATCAATCTCCCAAATAGAATCACCTAGTTTTTGTTTGATTTCAATCATTTCATTCATATACGGATCTTCTACATTGGGCTTCTGAAATTCGTTCATCAGTAGTATTTTCACATCTATAATAGTCCTTGTTACTTCTGGTGGGTTGTTTACATCTAGGATCATGTACCAATCCAGTACGTGGTCTCTTAGCGTGATAGTTAATTGTGTGAGTTTTGTATCCTCATTTGTGATCTTCTTTTCTTCCTAGATCTTCTCATAGATTAATAAGTGATTTTCAGGGTCCTTAGATGGCTCTCCCCAAAATTCTAGTAACCTGTTTGTGGGATCATGTCCAGCCATTTTAAACTGTGTTGAACTACTACCTCTGTGCGGTGTAGATATTTGATTGTTACTTCCTAAACTGGCTCCTCCAGTTGCTTCTCCTTGTTTGAATTTGTTTCGTGTTGTCTTTCTTTTACTAAAATTCGGCTTTCTAAACACTAGTGTTCTCTTTGGTGTGTTAGTCACACATGGGGTTGTAGGTTCCACGCCGATGATGATCTGGATTGGAGTTATGCCTTCTATTCCTACCCTTGGACCTCATGTTTTCCTTTCATATGTTGTGGGAAATATTTCCTCAATATTCTCCACATCCTAGAGATCCTCTACCTCTTCTTCATCGCTTTCCAAGACCTCTCTATCAGTTATGGCTCTCTTCTTATTATTCATGTTATATTGGTAGGGTACTCCACTATGCGTCTTTCCAGCTTTTGCCATTATCTACTTTATCTAATCTTCCTCCATCATGATTGGGTCCATGGCCTCCTTCTTCTTTCCCTTATCCATCTCTTCCTCCATTTCCCAGCCTCATGTCACTGCTTCCCCCCTTCCCCCATGCGCGCAAGGAAGTTTAGTTGTTTGATTCCATGGTCATCACACCATTGTTATACAATAAAATCTTGATTGAAGTATATAACAATCTGATGTACCTACCTCTGGATCCCTTTAGAAAATCCTTCTCTATTGCGGTGTAATACTTCGTTGTATCTACTGAAAATTTGATGATAAACCCTACAACAATATTGATGCAGGAGCATCGCCAACTCATCAAGCGAGCCAGCGCAGGAGAAGAGAACAGCTGGACAACGCCAACATAAATTTTGAAAACACCTTGATATTGTTGCGCCAAACATTAATGTGTGGATTTAATGAAGCACACTTGTACATTGAAATGAACCTTGAGCGGATAGCTCTCATCCTTAGGTAGATGAGGCATTTAATTTAGTTAATGCTGGTAGATAGGATTTTAATTATAGATTTGATAGCGTAGAGTCCAAGAGGGAAACGGGATATAGACACCCTCCTTGTACATTGTATATTATTCATTATCAAACAGGAGCAAGAAGAGAAGAGCATGCAAAGAGATGTGTATGAAGAACACCCATGTACAGATATTGAATTAATAGAAGAAAGCATTGATTCAATTTCATGGTTGTGTGTTGTTTCTCTGTGTATTGATGTTATGCTCATGAATGTCTGCTTTCTGTCATGCATTTGCTTTTATATGCTGTGTATGTGATTTCATGGTTGAATTGAAGTCTGAGAAGGAGAGTGAATGAGTTTCAATTGTTTCTCTACGTGAGCCAGAGAATTCCTGCAGGGAGTGCAGTTGAATTGTCTGCAAGGAGTGCGTTGACAGAAGGGTTCTCTTACAGGAAAATTTTGTTCTCATCTCTTCGAAGGTGCAATTAGGCACAGAGCCGTGCAAGGCATGCACAGGCTAGATGAAGTCTCAGAGTTGTGATTCTAAGCAAAGGGATATTGAAGACTGTTGTTGCAGGAGTGCGCAGAGTCGAACAACTTCAACCCTTCAAGGTTGTTGAAGAATTGTCGCAAGGAGTGCGAGCAAAGGAGTTCTTTCCAAGGACTTAAAGTCGAAGCAAAGTTCAGGAGGGATAGGTCGTCAAAGTCATTGAAGAACAATGGAGCTAAGTCGTGCGGGCAGACCAAAGGGAAGCATCGCAGGTTAGCAAGAGAGCAGGTGAACGAGTCTCAATAGGGGGAACTTTGTCAATTTCGTGGATCCACTAAAGAAAGGACGAGTGGACGAAATCCTTGTGGATATTTCGCAAAGTTCCATGGATCGTTGGATCCTACAGAGGCACAAGAAGGTTATCGGCACAATCGTAAGAAGGTTCGAAGCTTAGGAGGGACAAAGTCGTCGATCCCGAGTCATAGGGACCGTCAGATCACACGTGACATCGCATATCGACATATCGCAAGTCGAAGCACCAAGTTGGTGGAACGGGAGTGACGATATCGCGATCCACGATATCCCGATAGGATCAGAACCGTTGACCGTGCGGGACGCGTGTCAAAAAATCCCAAAGAACGGGGTTCGGAGAATCGGGGTTCTCGACAACAGAGAACGCTTGCATGTTGGATTCACGATCCGCGATATCCCGACGGTGACGTGGCAGTGTAGGACCACGAGAGCTAGTGAAGTACAGGTGGTATCGTATCGGGGATCGAGAAAAGGCAAGTCCCGAGTCCATCGACATCAGGACTCGCGATCCCGCGACCTCTGAAATCCCGATAGAAGGATAGAAGGTGGAGAAGTCAAGTCCACACATGTATCGGAGAATCGACACATCGGGATTCAGAGATTGGAGTTTCAATTTGTTGGCATCGCGAGTAGTGATTTCCCGATAGGGAGAACTCCGATAGAAAGGGGGATAAAGTCAACGATTGACCCACATCGGGTTTCGGGGAATAGTGAGGCATAAGGTACCCGAACATAGAATTCGTGAAGTCGCGAATTCCAATTTCCCGATCGTTAAGGGAGATCATTAAGGAGTTGTTGTGGGTGAAGAATTCCCGACAGGGAATTAGAGGAACATTCAAGTTCTTCGGGTCGAAGGGAAAGAAGGTCATGAGGAGATCGATCGTGCTCTGAGGAGTGCGAGTTGCATCAGAGTGGTATCAGAGCGGGGAATATATTTTGATTTCTATAGCAAGAGAAGAAGATTCACCATGCCGCTGAGGAGAGAAAGGCAGTCACCTGATCCCGAGGACAGGGAGGTGCGAAGAAGAGGTAGGCTGGCAGGAAATCCAGAAATGGAAAGGCAAATGAGAGATCTCCGAGCAAGGCTTGAGGAGATGGAGACAGCTTAGAGATGCGGATTCGATGCAGGGGATCTTAGTGATTCTGAAGTTGAAGAGGAAGTTGGACATGAAGAAGAGGTCACAGCAGAAGATGCATCAACCGAGCGGTTGATCAAAGCCATTTCCATAATGAGTTCGAAGAGAAAGATGGACATTCCAGTTTACGAAGGAAATCTGAATGCAGAGGAGCTACTATACTGGATAAGATCTCTTGACACTTACTTCGATTACGAGGATATTGAAGAGGACAAAAAGGTTAGGCATGTTGTCACAAAATTGAAGGGATATGCAGCATTATGGTGGGACGAGCTTCAGGCAGATAGATGTTCCAAAGGCAAGCAGAAGATCAAAAGCTGGGATCGAATGATTGCGAAGATGAAAGAAAAGTTCATCCCAAGGGATTATCAAATTACTCTGTTCAGGAGAATGCAGAACCTAAGACATAAGTTGATGACGGTGAAAGAATATACCGAATAATTCTACAAGCTAAACATCAGAGTAGGTCATCGAGAGAGTGATGATGAGAAAGTTGCCAGATATCTGAATGGTTTGAGATACGACATTCAGGATGAATTAAGCATGCTAACCATCAGAATAGTGGAAGATGCTTACCATATGGCTCTGAAAGCAAAGGAGAAGTTGAGCTGTAAGTAAGGTCAGCGAGGGCGAGGTAGAAGTCAGCCTAGAGGCAAGGTAGTTGCCCAGGAAAAATTCCAGAAGCCCAAGGAGGAATGGAAGAAACCTCAGGGTAGGATAGAAAGAGGTGGTACCTCACAGAAGGGACCATACATTGAACAGAGAGGNGCAGAAGGGAGATTATGCTGACGCAAATACTTTTCCTCATACTAGAGGTAGAGGAAGAGGTCGAGGTGGAGTTATCACATGTTTCACATGTGGGAAGAATGGGCACAGGTCATTTGAGTGTCCAGAGAAAAAGAAGGACATCGGAGAAGCTCACATCGCAGAAGCGCGGAAGCGGG
>SNQJ01S0075821.1:0-12611 GCA_010110895.2 Picea sitchensis
GAATTCTAATGGTACTACTTCTTCCTTCCCATACACCAATCTGAATGGTGTTTGTCCTGTCATCTTTTTACATGTAGTCTTGTATGCCCATAGTACTTCTGGTATCTTCAAATCCAAATCATCTATGTTGACATTGTAGATCTTTATCAGAGCATTCTTCAAGATCTTATTGAAGGCTTCTATTGTTCCATTTGCTTGAGGATGGTATGGTGTACTCTTATAATGATAGACTTCAAACTCCTCGGTCATAGCTTTGATAGTGTTGTTGATAAAGTGAGTACCTTTGTCACTCATCAAAACCCTTGGACAGCCAAATCTAGTGATCACTTACTCAAATAAGAAATGTGTTGTTGTCTATGCTCTACAATCTTTTACTGGTGTTGCTTCTACCCATCTTGTCAAGTATTATGTCACAGTAATGATATATATCACTCATGACCTTTTTGTCAGTGGATGGATTGTCTTCACAAAGTCTATTTCCCATTTGTCAAATACCTGCAAAGTTACTTGTGGTCTTAAGGGCATATCATCCCTTCTATTAGGTTTACCAACCCTCTGACAGACATCACATCTTTGGAAATATTCCTTAGCATATATGTGAATTTTTGGCCACCATAGTCCTGCACGCAATATCTTTTGCGTAGTAGATTTTCCTGCATAATTTCCTCCAGCTATTCCCTCATGAACTTCTGCCAAAATCCTAGGCCTTTCATGTTCTAGTATGCATCTTTTCAAAATGTTGTTTGCACCCATCTTGTGTAAATGTCTTGTAATCAATTGATAGTCTGTAGCTATGAATACCAGATTTTTCTTCTGCGTAGTGTTAAAATCTTGTGGTGCAATTCTTGTACTCAAGTATTCAATAATATCAGCAAAGTATTCATCAGCTATTTGGACTGAAAATAATTTCCCATCAAGGAAGTTGTCTTCAAAGTTGGTAGGTTCTTCTCCATTGGTTACCCTTGATAGGTGATATGGTCTTGCATTTAGCTTCCTTGGTTTGACTATGACTTCAAAATTCAAATTCTTGAAATAACAATAGCCATCTGCAAATCCTCCCCCCCCCAACATTGGCTTGTTGACTAGGTATTTGAGGGTTGAATGATCTGTGAACATCTTAACGTGTTTGATTCGTAAGTAATTTCTAAACTTCTGAAGTGCATAGACCATAGCTAGGCCTTCTCTTTTTGTAGTATTTTAGTTATCTTCTGATTCTGACAGTTTTTTTCTTGCAAATGCTATAGGATGATCCAAATCCCCTACTCTTGGTTGCACCAGAATTGTTCCAAGTGTTATAGTCGATGCATCTACATGCACATGCAATGTCTTTTCCCAATCTGGGAACACTAGGATAGTTGTTGTTACCATCATTTCATTTAGGGTGTCCAAACCTTGTTGACAATCCTCATTCCACTGGAATTCAGTATCCTTCTTTAACATTTTATCCATTGGCATAGTGATCTGCGCATACCCTTTTATAATTTTTTTGCAGTAGCTTGTATGTCCCAATAACCCTTAGTGGGATCCACCAATAACCCTTGTTTAGAGACTATATGTCCCAACAGTATTCCAAAAGGTATCCCAAAAATGCACTTCTTCATATTCAATGATATCTAACACTGCCTTAATATTTCCAACATCAGACTTAATACTTCCACATGATCTTTTAATAGACTATATACAATCCAATCATCCAAATATACTTCTAAAAACTGATATATGAACTCCTTAAAAGAAGCTATTACTACCCTTGAAAATATAGTTGGTGCATTCTTCAGCTCGAAAGGCATGATTGTGTACTGGTAAGATCCCCATTATGTGGCAAAAACAGTCTTGTACCTGTCTTCTGGAGCTATCTTTATCTGATGGTAACCTGAGAATCCATCTGTAAATGAGTATGCTTCATGGCCTCCCACGTTCTCTAATACCTCATATGTGGTGGGAAAAGGGTCATGTAGGAAAGAATCATTCAATTTCCTCATGTCAACACAAATCCTTATCCCCCCTTGTTTCTTCTCTTGAACTACCATGGGGTTGATCCATTCAGATTCCTCCACTGGTTCTATGATACCAGCGTCCAACATTCTGTCAATTTTTGCTTTCACTTTCTGTTTATAAATTGGATTTAGTCTATACAGTCTATGTCGGAAAGATCTGGCATTAGGTTTGATAGGTATCTTTATCTATCCCATCTCTCTTGTTATGTCTTTCATCTATGTAAACGTTTTTGGGAATAGGTCAATGTACTCGTGTAGTAACTCTATTATTCGTTCCATTGTTTTTTCATCCCAATAGTCTCCAATGCTGGCCATTTTAGGTTTATTTGTTGTCCCAATATTAACTTTCTTCACTTTGATAGGTGTAGAAAATACTTTTGATTCCAAAGATGGACCTTCCACCTCTCTTTCACCGTCAACTTCTGTAAAATGAATGTTGTGTGGGTCATCTTCCTCTGGTGCTTCTTCTTCCACATGATATCATGATAGTAATTCCTTGACTGCCTGCATGTTCTGTTGTTGATCCTCCGTCATGAGTTCCACCTCTGGTTCATCAATAAATATCACCCCTCTTATTTGTTTGAGTGTTGAATCAATGTTGGGGTTCTCATATTCGAATGAGAAGGTTACTATAAAATTGTGTTGTAATGTTTTCCATTGTGCAATGCTTCTGCACAATTCCTATTCTACATACCAATTTTATGGAATTCCTTCTAAGGTATGGATGAAGTGATGAGGCCATTCCTCTGGTGGTTTCATCCTCTTTAGTGTTCTTCATTTCTACAAATGTTTTTTCGGTGTCCCATGTCCATCATATCTATGCATCTTAGTTCTCCCTACTCTGCGTCGAATCTAATGCGTAGTAGTCTCTTACACTGGTACTCGTTCTTAACTATTTCTTTGTGCCCACCCCACCATATTACAGGTGTTGATTTCAGTGCAATGTTTAGGGATAATATCGTCTCATTCTCTAACACTTCATCTTCATATCTTGTTAGGAATTCTTCTAAGTCATTCACCCCATGAAAAATGGGAGGTTCTCTTATCTCTGTACCCACCCATCTTACTGTGCGATCTATTCTTATGCACCTTCGCGTGGAGACTTCATGTAATCGTTGCTGCCAATTTTCCAACCCTGTATCTGAATCAGAAGCACATGATGTGATGCTCCTCCAGTTGAGTACTCCATCTGCAGTTGGGTTGACATAATCTTCTTCACGTGTGGTGGTTATGTATAACTAGTTGATTTCCTCTAGATATAAGCAAGTGGGTTCTACAAACCTTTCTCCTTCTGATGGATTTAATGGCACAATGACTTTGTATTCTCTTGATTTGAATATCATATTCCTTGTCTTCAAGTTTGTTATGGCCTGGCTATCAAATTCCCAATCTAGGCCAAGCAATGTTGGATAGGGTGTTGTGCCATCCACTATTTCTATCACTTCCATACACTATTTCTATCACTTCAAAGTCTGCCTTAGTGTGCACTCCATCTAGATCTATTGTCACACCCTTAAGCCTTCCAATTGGTAGAACTATGTGTTGTTTTTATAGCTTCAATTGGATAGGTGAATATCCTAGTGTGGGCTCTTCCATACACTACCATGTCTTCTTGGATAACACATTTACCTCGGAGCCTAAGTCTAGTATGATATCCACCATATTGAAATATCCAATGTTAGCATTCAATCTGAATTCCTTGCTTGTCCTCCTTCTTGTATGGAGGTGATTGATTGTTTTATGTTCTAACTTCCCCTTTACCTATGTGTTACATTTTTCTAACATATTTTGCAAAATTTTAAGAGATGATTGGTCATTCAGTAGTTTAACACAAGACTGCAAAAAATTCCTTATGGTACTTACTTGCGCTATAGGTGGTACTCCATTGGTGTCGTCCATTGATAAGGGAATATTGTACATTGGTACGTTCTGAGTATGTTGCACGGTTGATGTAGATGCAACATCTTGGTTGAGGAACTCATGTCTTTCCTCCTTGAATATTTATTTTTATTTCCATGCATCAAACTATTTCTATGGTTCAATAATTCTCTTCACCCATTGGTGTGGCGCTGACTCATGTCTTACTACGCCAGTTATTGTCTTGGAACCTCCTCGTGTGAATAACTTGATATTTCTTCCATCATCCCTCGCCTATGCAGAAATACACTGAACATTTTGATTGTTCTAATTCCGCTTTTCTTGAATTTTTCCCAATAATGTTGGACATTCCTCTGTATCATGGTCTGCTTCGTGACAATACATGCATGTTGCCGCTGGAAGTGGACATTCCCTTGCATAGTGTCTTATTTGTTGGAATTTGTGGCACACTATTGGACCTCTTCCTCTTCCAAATCCTCCTCTACCTTGTCCTCCACCTCTGTATCCACCTTGATCTCCTCGTGGTGTGTTGTACTGAGGTACCTGGTTATATTGCACAAGGTTATATTGTGGTTGTGCCTTATTCTACTGAGGTTGTGCAGTGTTATATTGTTGTTGCACAGTGTTGTTTGGAGGTGGTGAATGGCTAAACTGAGGTGTAGCTTTCCCTGACATCATTTTTTCCTGCACCCTATAGGTGTCTGATGTTCTCTCCCGCATCAAGTCCATTGTCCTACAATCTTTGTCATCATGACCCACTGATTTGTAAAAGTTGCAATATGAACTATTGGGTATTGTCTGATACTTTTGCATCATTGCACAATGATATGGATCATGTCCATGTGTTTTACAGATCTCCCACCATGGTCCTCCTGTTGGAAAAGGTTTTGGTAGCCCTGTTTCCATTTATTGCACGAAAGTTGGGCACTCATTCTTGTGATTTATTTATGTCATGCATGTGGTACACCAAACAGATTATATTCCCTCTTTTCCCCTATTCTAGTTTAGTTGAAATGTGAGGCTCTTCAGATCCTCCTTCAGCTCCTCTATTGTTGGATATGTCTTTTGATATTGGTTCTCTTCCAGTTGTAGGGATTCCTGCAGAGCCTCTGCCTAATTTTGAAACTTCTCATGCCTCAAAGGGTATTTCAGGTGTGGTAGTAGTGAATTCACAAAGAGATGTCTATGTTGCATATTCGTCATGACATACCTCAATTTACCCTTCAATCGTTTGAACCTCTGATCAATCTCCCAAATAGACTCTCCTAGTTTTTGTCTGATCTCAATCATCTCATTGATTTATTGATCTTCTGAACTAGGATTCTAAAATTCATTTATCATTAGCTTCTTAACATCTGCAATCATCCTTGTTGTTCCTGGTGGACTGTTTACAGCTAAGCTCATGTAACAATCGAGTGTGTGGTCTCTTAGCGTGATCACTAATTGTGAAAGATTTGTATCCTCATCTGTGATATGCTTTACTTCCCAGATTTCTCACACATAAACAAGTGTTTTTCAGGATCCTCTGATGCATCTCCCTTGAATTTGGGTAACTTGATGGTGGGATCATGTCCTGGCATTTTGACCGGTGATGAACTATGACCTATGCGCGGTGTAAAGACTTTACTACTACTTCCTGAAATGACTCCTCAAGTTGTTGATCCTTGATTGGGTGCACTTCTTGTTGCCTTTATTCCACTAAAATTTAGTTGTCTAAACGGTGGTGTTCTTTCTAGTGTATTAGTCGCACATGGGGTTATGGGTTCCACACTGACACTGACATACATAGGAGTTATGCCTTATGTTCCTACCCTTGGACCTCTTGTCTTCATTTCATATGTTGCACACAGTATTTCCTCAATCTACTCCACAACCCAGAGATCATCTACCTCTTCTTCATCACTTTCCAAGGCCTCTCTATCTGTTATGCCTCTCTTATTATTATTCACCTTATATTGGTAGGGTACTCCACTACGCGTTTTTCTAGTTGTTTCCATGATCTACTTGATATAATATTCCTCCATAATGATTGGGTCCAAGGTCTACTCCTTTCCCTTATCCATCTCTTCCTCCATTTCTCCATCTCTTGTCAGTGCTTCCCCCCTTCCCCCATGCACGCAGGGAAGTTTAGTCGTATGCTTCCATAGTCATCACACCTTTTTTATACAGTAAGATCTTGATGGAAGTATACAATGATATGATATACCTACCTCTGGGCCCCTTCAGGAACTCTTTCTATGTTGCATTGTAAGACTTCATGGTATCTACTACAAATTATGTGATAAACCCTCCAACAATATTGTCTAGCCAGAAATCTATTGCACGTGTGAATTTGTTGTTAACTTGTTGTAATTGTGCAATCTCCACATGATTCCACTCGATCTGTCTGATTTGATTTGTAGGGTGGTTGTCTTTGAACCTCAATATCCACTCCTGCAACACCTGCGGGAAATCACAGAAAAAGACCTAATGCAAGTCACTAACATGTACTTGTTCAAATATTTGTGTGGTGTTAATTTAGGTTTTCTGTTATCCTTCTATGCAAAATCAAGCTCCTTGGTTTTCAGCCAACTTTCAATCTCCGCCTTCGTTGGATTCCATGGTCTAAACCTTCCTTTTTATACCTTCATTCTCTTTGTGATTATTTCCCGGATCCCACTCACTCAATCCCATGCAGTTCCAATTGGCAACGGAACCATTTATTGGTTGTTACTCTTTCTCTTACTACTTCTTGGGATGACCTAGGTTCATATCTAAACAGCTTCCAACAAATCCCTCTAAAACTATGGGCCCTCCTAGTAAACCAGAAGGCAACACGGCACACAGAGTGTATTGCACAGTCTCACCCGATATAGTTCTATGGGTGACTACAATGCTCAGATGATTGCAGTCTAAAAAAGAGTGGGGATCTGGGATTGCATTTCATCCTCTTAGGCCTTGATCTATTTTTTCTTCATATCCTTCTTACTATTCATTCACATGTTAAGTCTATGCATGCATTTTAACAAATCTAACATATAACAGATCTCACAGAATTATCCATTCATCCATTCATAGTCTAACTACTTACAGAAGGTAAACATGCAATCAATCACAACATATAACACAGGTGTTACCATGGTTTACCCGTCCTAGGATATTTCCACAAAGATCTGGCTCTTAGGCTCTTTTATTATGGTTCAGTCATATATGGCATCACGTGCACTACAGTTTTTGATCATACGATCAAAAAATCAGTTCCACAATCCCTGTGAGGCTGAATAGATCATACCAGGCTCCTCAACATATGATCTAACCCTCAGTATCTAGCTACTTGATTCTCCTACAACTCAACAGCTTACAAAAAATTGTATCAACTCTTATAGTAGTTTCCTTCATCGAACATTACAAAACTTCGGAACCCTCAACCTAGACCTCCTAGGAACTTATTTATACTCATTTTCATCTTATCAATCGTTACAATCCCCTACAAAAACCCTAACACTAATGTGGTTAGTTTTCCCTGCATGCACGCCTTGCATGCTTTCCTCACACGTGTTGATTTTCCTTCCCAATGTCTTTTTCCAATTTTGGGTTTTCTCCTCCAAAAATTGTATTTCTTCAAAATAGGCATGCGCCCAATAGTTTTTCACACTGCCCAACGGTTTTGTCATTATATTTTACTTTGCAAGACCACCATCATAGCCTTCGTCAACCATTTTCAATATGTGTTAACACGACGGGTCATCAGCGGGAAAATCAGTCGATGGATAGTCATCCTGCAAGAGTTTGACTTGAATTTTGTTTCGACGAAATATAAAAATTCCCTGGTCTTTGTTGAAATTATCTCAAAACTTCCAGTCGAGAGTAGTGATATTTCACCAGAAGAGTCACCAATCAATGAATATCTTTTTCTTATCGCATTTTCGGACCCTTGGTATGGAGATATACTAGTGTATCTTTAGACTTTGAAGTGCCCTTCTTCTACTTCTCTCAATGAGCATCGACGATTATGCCATTAAGCATGGAACTATCTTATCCTTGATGACACTTTATATCGTCGAGGAGTCGATTCTATTCTCTGATGATGTCTCACTCATGAAGAAGCAAAGCTTGTTTTAAACGACTGTCACACAGGAGCATGTGGCAGTAATCTTCCTAGGTTGGCAACAGCCGAAAATATTCTTCACACTGGATACTTTTAGCCCTTGTTAATCAAATATCGTGTAGAGGCGGTAAATAAGTTTCACATGTGCCAAATCTTCTCTCAAAAGATGTGGGCACACCTAGATCCCATCTTCCCGATTATTGTCGTCTGCCCCTTGACCAAGTGGGGGATTGATTTCACTACATGGCACCCAATATCAAATAGGGGGCATCGTTATATCATCATCTTAGTCGACTACTTTACTAATTGGGTCGAAGCTATGTCGGAATTCAGCAATGACGGGGAAACCGCTGCCCTTTTCGTTTTCAACCAGATTGTAGCCAAGTTTGGTATTCCGAAGGAGATTGTCACAGACCATGGTAGTCACTTCCAGAACAAAATGATGTATGAATTAACATCAAAACTAGGGTTTAAACAGGAACATTTGTCACCTTACTACCCACAGGAAAATGGTCAGTTAGAGGTTGTTAATAAGTCCATCAAGACTATTATGCAGTGAACAATTAATTTGGCCAAGTCAAATTGGCATTTGATGTTGTACTTGAAACTTTGGGCTTATCGAACTTTAGTTAAGACTTCTATCGATTTTTCACCTTTTCAACTCGTCTATGGGATGGAGGTAGTCGTTCCCATTGAATGTCAAATACCTTCTCTGAAGTTGGCAGTGGAACTACTACCCAACAATACACTGCTTGAAGAACGTCTTTTATATATCGAGTAGCTCGACAAGCAGTGCCAAGATCCATCCTTGGCCAACGAGGCTCACAAACAATGA
The DNA here is from genome assembly GCA_010110895.2 of Picea sitchensis. NCBI lineage: Eukaryota > Viridiplantae > Streptophyta > Pinopsida > Pinales > Pinaceae > Picea > Picea sitchensis. Next base: position 8,798 of record SNQJ01S0075821.1, read on the forward strand.
GTCAACTATCAGTATGATCGGTCTGTCCACCCTCATATTTTCTTCAAAGGTGATCTTGTCCTAGTATACAACCAATACAAATATCCCTTAGAGGCATGAAAGTTCAAACCCATGTGGTTCGGACCTTTCATTTTGAAAGACATCTTAGAAAAGGGTGCTTATCGTATAGTTGATTTTGAAGGTAATGTTTTATCGGAGCCTAGAAATGGGCTCTACCTTAAGAAGTATTACACTTAGGTTGGTCACTTGAGCATGACTTCTTGTATATATGTATAGTCTTTTATACAGTTTTGTCTTTTTGTTTTATGGACGTGTAGTTATCGTGTTTTCTTTTCACTGTGGTAGATGTCAAGTGAATCTAAGGTATATGTTGGGTTTGCGGATGGTGCTAACCGACACACTCGGAGACTTTCTTCCGCAACTTGGGTGAATTTTACACCTTTTGGTCAGTAGATGTGTTCTCGATGTATTGTTCTGGGCGAAGCAACCAATAATGTTGTCGATTACGGTGCAGTAATAGAGTTACTACGTGACGCCTTGTCACATGGTATTTCTCACCTTCGGGTCTATCTGGATGCTCAACTGGTCGTGTCTTAGTTAAACGAGATATACCATGTTTATGATCCCACCCTTCACTGAATATTCCTTAGGGTACGTCTCTTAGAACGCTCTTTTGATTATATTACTTATATTCATGTTCCTAGGAGATTTAATCAACTAACTGATGCATTGGGTAATCAAGTATTAGATTGGCATGTTGCTCATACATAAAAGTAAAAACACACACATGTAAAATACATTTGTACAAAATGTTTATCCATAAGGCAAAAATATGTATATATAATATATCCCAAAAATAGTTTCATAAGTGCAAAGTGAGCCATAAAGACTCAAATAGAGCCAGTATACATCGTCGGGCTCAAGCCCTCAATACAGAGTACAAAAATTTCCCTCGGCACATGAGTGGACCAAAACTAACTATGGTATTTGCCTATTGGCCCTACTGTAATGAACTACGACATTCGCAAGACGTCGAAACAACAGAACCCAAGTCCTTGGAACCCTTACTATATGTGGTTGCATGCCCAGGGGAAGGTCCTCTATCTCTGCCATGGGTACTGCACGAGTGAGAGTCATCGGGTTTCTCTCTACTTGTCGTAGTACTATCTCAACCTCCTCAGTTGGGGGTCCTCCTACAGCTGCTAGTCCTCCTACTCTTGTTGGTCCGACCTTTGGTCAAGGATGACGCCTGGTCCTGGCAAATTAAACTGGTCACATTAGTCCCACATTTGCATATAACATATCTTTGAGTCAGTACTTTGACATTACATTAAAAGGATAATATTTAAAAACTTAAAAAATTAAATAACTTTAAAAGTGTGTTTACCTATCTCTCTATGCTCCTCGCCAGGGGGCATGGGAATATCAGGAAATTGATCCCTGCATATGGGTAGTCCATTATCACCGAAATTCGACAGGCCCACCAATCAAAAAAAAAATCATCGAAGGCCTCTTGGACCCTCCCTGCACCTTGTCTAGGAAACAATGGTGCCCACCTACATAATGACGGAAAGGAGGCGATGTGGCCTCACACTGTCTCCCTCGGGTTAAGTCTAGGCACCCTCTCAAAAAGAAGGTGCAGAATACAATCCTAAACCTGAATTTCTTTTTCATCCTCATGCGACAGTCAGTGAGTTGTTTCTTCATGCATGTAAACATGGTAGTGCTCCAATAAAAAATGGTGGCATCCAAGCATTGAACTGCACAATGCATCTATGCATGGGAAGCCTGGTGAAGTGTTGCGGATCGAGTGATCTGCCCAATCATGAGCAATACAATCTAAAGACCGAGGCTAGTAATCTTGTGTATTGGCACTTGAGATCCTACTTTCTCAGTGTCTACCTTGCAGTACATACCAATATAGTCCTCTATGTTATATGGTCATGGAGGAAAGGTCCTCAAGTTGACCGGTTCCCCCCTCCTGGAGAATTCGGTCAAGAAGTATATGTCTTCCATCATCGGAGTCAGTGACTAACCCTCTAGAATAAAGGCCTTTGCATCTAGATGCCAATACTCTATCAAATTGTTCAACAGTCTAGGTTGTGCCCTCATGAACGGACACTGCAAGAACTTCCACATACCACACTGTTTTAGCATGGCAATAGCCTCATGATCGTCCTCCACCAAAACATCCAATTCCTCGTGTTCCCTTTCCTACCAATGGACATACATCCAGTTGTACAAAATTTTGAAGGGATTATCACTTGTTTCATCTTTTTTGAGCATTAAAAGAGGTGTACATGGGTTGTCGTTAAGAAATTCGTCTATGTACGCAGGTTGTCTTTAATAAAGTCGTGTATGTATGTGGGCTAAGTGTTACTTTGCCCACGCACATACGCGATTTGAGCATTGACATCTCATGTACACATAGGCCTGACCTTTTTACAAAGGCACGCACCTTCCAAACATTAAATTAAGCACAAAAGGATGCATGAAAATGAAAGTAAAGGTTGTTTGTACTTACTTGGTCCAAGTGTGAGGATATTTTGTCCATCGTAACTCCTTAAATTCGCATTTTGAGGAATATGGTTTTTTACCTTTTTGGTTATTTTCCAAATTGCAATGGTTAAAATGAGTTGTCCACTTCTATTTATAGACTTTTTTTCCCTTTTCCCTAATTTGGTCCCTTTTTCCCCTTTCTTGACTTGGTAGCTACTTGAGTTCCCTTTTGAGAGATCTTTGGGTCGTTCTAATGAACTTGTTCATTCATTTTGATGTTTTCTTTAGATGGTTTACACTTATATCATCCCATGGTGAAAGTCATTTTTTGACATTTGCATATAAGTTAGGTTTTCACCACCTTGCATTCTACATATTATTGACTTTTCGACTTTGCCATAGGATCGATCCCAGCGAAGTGTGACACAGAACCTTCTATGTTGCTTTAGAAGTGTCATAATTAGGTGGTAGAGCCTTCCTCTACATGGATGCCCTAGGTAGATCCTTGGTTGCATTTTGGTGTCCATGCTGTGAGTTTTCTCCATAGGCTTGGCAGTCCTTTTAGTCACGTCATGATTGCATTTTGAAGCCTCATTCTTCTTCGCCTTTTTTGTCTCTTACCAGAAGAACTCCCCATGAGTGTAGTTTGTTGTCTTTCAGGCTCGTTTAAATTTTGAAAGCAACATCCAATGAGAGTTTATTTATTTATTTCGATCTCGTCTGGATTACTTGAGAAAAGAATCCCCCTTGGAGTCTTCTTTAAGCCCTTTTTAGACTCTCTAAAATTGAAAATATTATCGAGAAATATTGTTTCCCTTCACGCTCACCAAACTCAAATTTGAAGGCACATATGTCTGGTGGTAGTTGTTGACGCTTGAATCTGTCAGGACCGAAATGACAACCTCATGAGGACATTAGCCCCCCTTCCTTTTTAGAGAGGTGATACTCCTCTTGGACTAAAAGATATACCTGTGATACATTGGATTAGGAGAGTGCTATGCAGAAAACCCTAAATATTTTTTGCTTGAGATTATGAAATAAAATGGTTCTTTAATAACCTGAGTACAATCTTTATGTGCAGCAAAAGAAAAGATTGAAGGAGGGCTTCAACATCATAATTAAATTGTGATCAGCATCACACACAATCTTCTTAACAATATATAAATACATCAATATATTATTCATAGCAGAGAATTATTTGATCATCTAAAAGAATTTTAACAGAGTACTGCAATCAAGATCAAAAGAGAATTTGATAGGTCAACCTCAAACACTTTATATTCTGAAAACAAGGTTACAAAGCACAGTCGAGATC
>SNQJ01S0075821.1:12621-31150 GCA_010110895.2 Picea sitchensis
CCTTTTTCTTCCTCTGATCTTTTGCCTTTCCCCTTTGACAATATTGATTCTTCCCTCTTTTTGATGAAGCCTCTCTTCTTTTTTAACGAGAGATTTTCTAACTGCTTGAGAAGTTAGGGTTTCTCCCTTCTAGAAATTCTCGTAAAAGTATTTTCTTGGAACACCCCCTTTAATTAATGCCTCATTAATTCTTCATTAATGAACACACAACATTAATATACGTATGTTGAAAATGGGTCCCTCTCCCTTTTTAATAATTTTTTTTAATTAAACTTTTTTTTTAAATTTAATTAATTCTCCACTAAAGGAGGACGACTGTAATTTAATTTTATGGAACTGAAAACCAAATTTTTATCCATGTAAACCACTTCTTATGTTCTCTTCATCTTCTCATCTTTCCAATGATATAAAATTTTCCCAAATCTGTCGCTCGGATCTCAATATATGAGCTCATGAAGTTGAGTTGTCATGTAGGCCCATTAAAAATGCAGCTGACTGATATTTTAATTTCTGAGAAAAATGTGTCATCTTTCAACATTTGAAACCTATACCAACATATTCTATGTCAAAATACCTTTCCAACGGTATAGATTTTTCATGATTCTGATTCCTGGAGCTCAAGATATAGCCATTGCAAGATCGTGACTCAGCCATTGTCGATCAAGTTTGATTGGTACATGTGGACCCTTGATTTAATTTCGATCTCCTTCTTTGAAATTCGACTTTTCTTCATTATTAGTATCCCACATGTACGAGAATAAAAATATTCTTGGTGGTATATAAGGTTAATTGTAACATACACTTGACAAGAAATAAAGAAGAGAGGAGACTATGGACCTTGGAGGATTTGACCCTTGGAAAATTGTTGAATATAATAATAATTTTCCATGCCCAGTCAACCACCAATATGTCGAGTCAGAAATTATGAGTCATCCAACCAAATGATGCCACATATCATCACTCAGTAGGCCAACAATCTTCCAATAAGAATCATCCATATGTCATCCAATAAAATCACGCCATGTGTCACTTTTTTTATGTTGTCACGTGTCTCCATTAATTAGTTGTCATGTGGCACCATTAACTGCCATGTGGATATATCTCATTGGTCAATAAAGTTCCATGTGTCACTTGGATATGTTCCTTAAAGAACTTGTTGGCCCTTGACCAAGTTTTGGATATCCTTTGTCATGTTTGACCAATTTTGGGACTTCGACAGGCTGTCGAAGGTGGAGCGCAAGTCGAAGCGAAGATCGCGGAATATCAGCCCCTTGTTAGGGATTTTTGGGTTTTAGGCTTACATAACGGGTATGGGGATGTCATCCCATGGGTTTACCCATGTTTAGGCCCATTTTTTAATGTATAAATAGATTTCTAGGCGATGTAAGAAGAGACGAAGGATGAGATAAACATCTGTGTGATGATGTGCTAAGTGCAAGTGATAGTGTACATGCTTAGTGCATAATGTGTGAAGCTTGCAAAGCTAAGTGTAGGTGACTGTAGAGACTATGTAAAGGCTTTGTGTTGTAATTTAGCTCAGGGAAGGAGGATCTGGCTGAGTAGGATCTTGTGGCTCTGTGCATGTAGACAATTGACTGAAGATAATAAAGAGAAGAAGAGTTGGTGGATGTAGCCCCAGGCTAGGGGTGAACCACGTATATCCTGTGTTGTGGTTGCTTTGTGCCTTGTGAATGTTTTACTATCATATGGTTAATGCTTAGTATAGTAATGCATGCTTAGATGGGCATGATATGATAGCTTAGTTCTTAGTGATAAGAATAAATGTTAGATCTGATTTGTTTCCTTATGCTAAGGGTTTAGATGTGGTAGATCTAAGTGAATATTGCGCTGCTCTAATTAGGGTTTTGTCTGTGAAGTAAATGTGGATTAAATACTAATGAATTATAATTTCTAAGTGCTTTGTTAAGGTATTGTAATCACAGAGTTGTGTCCCAGCTAAGGTTGCAGACATTGGAGTCCTGCAACCACCCCTACTTCTACCTCAGGTGAGACTTCATCGGATTCACAGGTGTTGCTGAAAGGGTCGGTAGTCAGGGTTTTGTTGGTGCGTTGTTGAAGCGTTGAAATCTGGGCTTGTCCCATGCCCCAACAAATGGTTCTGTTGTCGGGACTGAAACTGTGATTGATGGGAACTGAGGAAAAGAAAGAAATCTATGTGCGTAGATCTATTGCTTGATATGAGAGGCTCTATACTAAGAAAGGAAGTAGATCTGGAGAAAACAAGTCAGATCTGAACGCTCTGTGCTCTGAAAGAGGTAAGATATTGAAGCTTTGTGTTCTGATTGTTACACATTATTTTGGTCACTTTGGTGATGTCTCTACAAGTGATGTATTCAGGCTCCCACAAGGACTTTTTGCCTAAGAAAAGTGACAGTTGTCTTCTTCCAAAAAGCATATTTTTAAGATGAGTTTGTAGGTTGCCTATGTTATAGGGTGCGAAAATCCTTCATTCTTGTAGGCAACCCAAACTTAGGGTGTGAACCGTTCGCAATCTTCTCTATAGGTAGGGTGCAAACCTGTTTCAAAGCTTGGAAAAGAGAAGAGGTCATGAAGGTTCTAGAAGGGAATCTTCTAGAAAATGAGTTGGAATTCGCATGGTTGGCATCCTACTAACTTCTCAGATTTAGTGGGATCATCCTCATCCATTTAACCATCTCTTATTCTCCTATATATTGAAAGGTTTCTCATGGAAAATGTTAAGCAAGATTGAATGAAGAATTGGTGAAAGAATTGTGTGAAGAACTTTTTTTCGACAGAAGCTTGAAGACTCTATTTGGTCTATCAAGTTGTATTGGATCTTCTTCATGCAAATGTAGAGCAAGTGTGTGTGTTGGAACCAAGGGTCACTAAAAGGAAGCTTGCAACATCATGGCAATCTAGTTGTATATTCTACTTTCATTTAATACAATACAGCGGCATGTCCCTTTCCCATAAAATCTATCTTATTTTATTGCATAATTCTTTGATCATATGCATAGGTTGACATTGAATATACTTTGCTATCTTTGCTTTGGTTGGTTTGTGTTGTCTTGGACCTGATTTCGCAAGAGCACCGGAGTGAAGCAGGAAAAACAGAGACCTAAGGAAGCGATATAAAGGTATGTCACTCATTCCTTCTTAGTAGTAGATTCAATGACTGCAACTTAGAGAAAGAGTCGTGTCGTGCCCTGTTTTGTTCTAGATCTAGGTGGATCTAGGGAGATCTGTTAGTGTCCGCGCCTATCGATTTATCCATTAACAAAATTGGCAACTCCACTAGGGATACAACCCATTTTGGTGGTTTTTACTTGGTCATTTTCTCTTGACCTACCCTTTTTCATTCCCAATCAATCTCTGAGTCTTGAGGAGATCCTTACCGACTCCCTGGATCCAGAAGTTCCCTCAAAAGTTCTGTCATTTTTCCAAAATTTGCTTGATTACAAACCTTCTCGCACTGCACCTTTTTGTAGCCTGTGAGAATCACTGAAGTTTGCACCCTAGTGTTTAGTTCAGTGCGAACTTCTTGCAACCTGTCTATGTCCAGCCTGCGAGAATCCTTAATTCTCACACTGTACCTCACTGCCAGACTGCGAACTCACTTGTAAAATTTTGGATTAAGTCTTTTTGTGTCTTCAGATGGCCAAATTTGTTTGTGCGTCTGGGAAGAACTTCTCTGGCCAGTGATTGACTGTTTCTTGACTTCAAATCTCATGAATGATTAGTTTTCGGAAATCGAAAACTCTTCTTGAACATTTTTCTCAACTTTTACCTCTTGACCTTTTCTTAACAAGGGTATAATCTCTGATTCTGAAATCCGAGTGCTTATTTGGTCGGGAGCCATTGACTAGATTAAAAGTTGAGATTAATTGTCTTTTTTCGATTGCTTATTACTTGGAAAATAGTTACCCATGTGCATTTGAAGAGACTAGTCTTGTCAGTTTGTTATTTTTATCTTTATTGAAAGATCGATTTGGGTGTTTGTTGAGTATTTCATTTTCCTTGGTTGCTTACTTTTTCTTAGTTCCATCCCTGTTGCTTGGTTTCTAATAAAAAATTAAAGATGTTTTCCCTTTTTTTTTAAGCAACCTTTTATTCGAAAAATATTGGCATTCAAGTATTGAAAGAGAACGAATAGGGAATTTGAATTGTTCATGATTGTTTGATATTACATTTCAGAGAAGAGCATACATCGTAGTTCGCATTGTTCCATAAAACTCCTCTTTCCCTCCTATAAATAGGATTCATCGAATGAAAATTTGTGTCATTCATCCCTATTTACGCATTGTTGGGTCAGAGTCTCACACAACATAGGTTTCATTTTCGTCTCATTTTTTGTGTAACAACAACCTTTAATAATATGGAGCAACTTTAAAATTCGACTAGTAACTTTTTCTTGGGCTCTTTTGCACCAACATTAGCTAGGCTAGAGATTTGGAATAGGCAGTGAGACACACTCTCCAAATCACAAAACACACAATAGTATCTTATGATAAGGAGTGTCAAATTCCATTTGCAACATTTTGTCCTGGGAAGCCCTTCTCACACAAGGGTCAAACCTAAGGTCACATTGAGATTGATAGAGTTACTCACATTACTTTTTTGATCTCGGCGTAGAGATTGCACGTATTACGGGGGTCACTTGAAGGAATACCCACAATGATGAGTGGAAGCCTTTCAAGTTGATTTCGGGCTAGATACCCTGCCCTTGTGTGTGGATCAGACTGTTGATTGTTCCCCCAGGCATCATTGTTGTTTGTGGTAACCTTAGTAGCCTATCTTCTCAAGGTCTTACACAAGGTGACTATGAAGGGGTAAGTCTTCATGGTACCTGGAATCGACATTGGCCAAACTCACTCAGGCTCCTTGGAGGGTATACCCATGATTGTGTGTGGGAGCTTGCACCAGGGTGTAAGTCCGTTAAGCAGGTCATCAACATAACTTTTCCACCCTCCCCCAGCCCCTTCTCGTCTCGTCGTCGCGACGTTGGATTTCATCACCAACTAGTGACTTCAGAATTAGAAGGTCTTGTTTTCTTGGTTTTTCTTCCTAGATTTTATTAGCGCATGTTGTTTGTTTACCCAAGTTGTCCATAGAATTTCTTTCGTAAAATTCTAACTCAATCACAATTGGACCTCCACGCCGTTCACGTAGAATGCAAGGCCTACCCCCAGGAGATCTGGAAGGTTCTCAACCCTTGCCTACCAACTCACCGGAGGGCTCTCCTCAACAGAGTGAATTCCAAGACGTTGCCACTCCACAAGTGGAAAGAACTAACTCTTTAGAATAGTTTTGAATTACCAATTCTCGTGAGGACTTATGACTTCCTCTCGACTCCGAGAGACGTATTGTTCGAGTGAATTCTTCCGGAGATATAGTTGTTCAGTCTTCTGGATTGCCAACCGGATCTTTCATAGGACATGGGGGTCAAGATCCTTTTTGGACTACTGGCATTTTTAGACAGGATCTCTTTGGCTCAGGAGTTGTCGTTGATATCACTGTCACACTTGAGCTGCCCGAAACATCTGATCTAGACGCAATACCTTTTACTACTACCTATTATTTTCCTGGTACAGACGCTCTGCCAGCTAACCACATCTTGACTATCCCTCTACAAATGGTCCATTACACATTGTTCCCAGATACTATGCGTCCTCACACCAGGATTACAATGGCTATTCAAGCCTCCATTGGCACACCGCTTTCACCTAGATTCACCCCAACACTTCCACCCGGATATCATGCATTGAATGCTTCTAGTCCCACTCCTAGACAAATCACATTCGGGACTCCTGGCGTTTCCACTCCTTCTAGGCACCATCTCGTTCCCGGTTTCATTCCGACACTTCCTCGACCCCCTTTCAGAGGACCTCTTCCATCCTCTATCGGAGGCACCGACCCTAGTGGCACCATCCCATCTTTCACACCTAATTACCAGATTCCTATAGGTGGACAATTTCACCAAGGAGGCCAAACCCAATCCCCTTTTGCAGGACAAATCCCAATTGGGATGCAACCCCTGATTGGAGGGCAACCCCCACCGACCCCACCCTATGGACAAAACATACCTCCATCCTTGGCCCAGTATTAGAATTATCTTATTCAACATAATCCTCACTCGACTGGGGGGCAACAGCCTCAAGCTAGCTCCTTCATACCCCATGTATAGGCCAACTATATCCAAGCACGTCCAATCCTATTTGGGGCTCGAACGCTCAACCCCATGCCCCTGTTCAAGGGTACAACCCTATGAATTACTTGCCTCCACACCAACAACCGAATTTGCCTAGATCTTCACATTATATGCAAACCGCTTATGGTCCCACTGGTCTATCGATGGGACTCCCTCCCCAAAGTCACCAGTATCCACACGTGAATAGACAGTTACCCTTCTTAGCCACCCTGGACCTCCCTAATCTGTCGAGAATTTTAAATGATCTGATCTGTCACTCTCCTCAATGGCCCACCATACCGGCCAAACTACCATCCGACATCCCTAAATTCGATGGTAAACCGGGAGAGGACCCAAACAATCATGTAATGACTTTTCACCTTTGGTGCTCATTCAACTCCTTGATGGATGACTCTATTCATTTACGCCTTTTTCAGCGAACACTCACAGGTTCCACCGCGAAGTGGTATATAGAATTACCACGAGGTTTCTTCACCAACTTCAACACGCTCACTATGGCTTTCCTCACCCACTACCAGTTACTGATCCGCTACAAAATGGGAACCGAAATTTTGAGTTCTTTCAAACAAACCAAAGCCACTCATATCTTTGATCACATTCATGAGTGGTGACGGAGATGATGTCTCATCAAACTTGAACTTCTCGATCAGTTGCTGGCAGAGTGGTTCACGAAATCATTCTTGAACGACATCGCTCATGACATCGCAATGGGTGGAGTTGTCACAGAAGAACAGGCAATCAGTCGTACTCAATACCTCGACCTCATTTACTCACAAATGGGTACTCTTTATGACTTACTCCCTGACGCACCTCATCCTTCTACTTCTGCTACTTCAACTACTCATGCTGCTTCTCATGCAGCTGGCAGTGTGATTGGCACATTCCATGCCCAACCTCATTCTGTCCAAACCTCTAACAACAACCCCAAATCCATTTCTTCTAATGTTCAAAATGCTTTGTTTCCTACCCCTCCCACCAGCAAGACTTCTGAGGTGAACTCTGTTCAATCTGCCCCCGCCGGTAAAAATAAATACAAAAAAGGAAAGGGTAAGAACAAGGAGGATAAAAATAATCCACAATCTGAGAAAACCAAAACACCACCTGTTAACGATAAGGATAAGCGCAAACCATGATACCCTTGTCTTATCTGTGGTGATGATCACTACACTAAGGATTGTCCACGACGAGCCCAGGTTACTAAGTTCCTTCAAGGGACCCCGAAACCCCCCCACTTCGGCCGTGTTGTCACAACCCTTCCCTTCTCAACAATAGGCCCAATTGGTCATTCATGACCAACCTTCGCCCTCCAATACATCATATGTCTTAATGTGTACAGATGATTCAAAGAAGAATGACATCACACTTACCACTCGAGCCAAAGATTATTCTTCCTCCAAAGAGAAGGTTGATGCAATACCTCCTTCGTTGGTCCAACCATCTCACACGACTCCACCTACCAATGGTCCTCTTCATCTCGAACAACCAAGCCTAGATACAGTTCTTCTCCCTCCCCCAAAGGGTGTTGTTCGAAAATATGCTTTCGATCCTCATGCACGTGCTGCCCAGAACTATAGTATTGTCGAAGATCTGGCCCAAGCACCATCTGCGATGTTAGCCCTTGAAGTCCTTCAGAGTTTTCCTATACAACAGAAAGCACTGTTGAAAGCTATTGGTGGAATTGACCCTACGGATACAAATTTAACAATTTTTGACTTGGAAGATCACATTCCAAGGTTACCCCCTCAACTCGCATTCCAAATACAAGTTATTGTCTCTAACAAAAACATTGGTAGAACAGTTATTGATGAGGGTGCCTCGACGTGTGTCATGTCTATTACCTGCTAGAAAGCCATCGGCTCTCCTCCTTTAACTAAATCCCACAACACGCTCAAAGCCTTCAATGGCTCTGGTTTTAAGCCTTATGGTGTCCTCCCTTCGTTTCCTATTACGTTAGAAGGAAAAATGGTCAACGTTGAAGTGGAGGTCTTTGACACTCCTCTCGATTACAACCTTCTACTTGGTCGTAGCTGGATCGATTCCATGTGTGCAGTTGTGTCCACTCTTTTCTGTGTCATGTGTTTCCCACATCAAGGAAAAGTAGTTATCGTAGACCAATTGGCCTTCTTTCACTTTGATGCACGTACCGGCAATGTACCTCTCATCGCAAAAACCCCCCTGGATATGAGAACGTTGGTGTCAGTCTTCTTAAAGATTCCTCTTTGATGGGTACTTTCCCCATTCCACCACCTGATGTTCCACATCTGTTTGTCGCCTCGATCAACATGATCTCCACCTCTGTTCACAGAACCCCTGCATCTTACGACCTGTGGATGGTACCCAACCCCGACGATCATCTTCGTTATGGCAACGAAATGCCTTTGAGTATGGTCAAATCTGCTTATCAAGCCATTCAATCGGTAACCCCTTCTACCCCCTCTCTTGGTGATTTATCTCCAGATCCATTCCGCGTCATTTTTCCCATGGACGAGATGATTATGTTTGTTATGTCCATGGAAGACACCCCTTGGGACAATGGACATCATCGTTCCATCCTCTTCCTGGAACAACACGCCATCGAGGGTTACCAAAGAATCTCGACCCCGTCGACCATTGTCATCATTTCTACCGTTCCCGAGTCTACACACGATATGTTCTACGAAGGGAAATTAAGTAATATCTCACCCACCATCCCCCTCGACATATCAATAAAACCTAGAGTTGTCAAATATGTGCATATCAGAGCTTCGTGTTCCCATGACGAAGTTTTCACCTACAAGTCTCTTTTCCAAGAATTTTGTGACATCTTCACATGGAGCTATGAATAAATGTCGGGGATTGACCCCGAAATTGTGGTACATGAGATTAAGACATACCCGGGCGCTAAACCCGTCCGGCAACGACTTAGTCTGGTCCACCCACGTAAAGTAGCCGCTATCAAGCTTGAAGTTGAGAAACTTCTCAAAGCTAGCTTTATTTACCCTGTGGTTGTAACTGACTAGGTTTCCAATCTTGTTCTGATTGACAAGAAACAAGGCACAATCCGCGTGTGCATTGATTATAGAGACATTAACAAAGCTTTTCCTAAAGACAACTTTCCTACGCCCTTCATTGACCAGATCGTCGACGATTGTGCTAGAAGTGAAATATTCTCTCTGATGGATGGTTTCTCTGGATATAATCAAATCAATATCGTACCCGTGGACCAACACAAGACCACTTTTATTTGTCCTTGGGGCACTTTCACCTACCGGAAACTTCCATTCGGTTTAAAGAATGTCGGTGCAACTTTTCAACGTGCTATGTCTTATGCCTTTCATGATATAAAGCACATTGTGCAGCCATATCTCGATGACTTACCCGCTCATTCCATGTGCCATGTATATCATCCAAATCACCTTTGCGCCATTTTCCTTCGATGTTGGTTTTACCATATATGCTTGAATCCCCACAAATGTGTTTTTTGCATAGAATCTGACCGACTTCTGGGCTTTATTATTTCACGTCAATAGATCAGGGTAGATCCTTTGAAGGTTAAGGCAATTCTCAATCTCCCTCCTCCTTCCTCACTTCGCCAGTTAAAAATTTTGCAAGGAAAGGCAAACTTTCTCAGTCGTTTCATCCCGAACTATGCTGAGCTAACTCTTGGATTTATGCGACTGCTCAAGAAAGGTTCTGAGTTCGTATGGGATACCACTGCCAACAAAGATTTCAAAGCTTTGAAACTGTCTTTGACACGTACCCCACTACTCTTCCCACCTAATTACAGTCGAGATTATTTCCTCTACCTCACAGCCTCGAACTATACCATCGCTATGGTTCTTCTCCAGGAGGATGATTCTCATGGCGAACATGTCCTCTATTACTTGAGTCAGAGTCTCATGACTACCGAAACCAAGTATTTACATATTGAAAAACTGGCCTTGGAATTCGTCCAAGTTGTTCAACGTTTCCGGCACTATATCCTTTCTCGCAAGACTACAGTAATTTCTAACTGCAATCCTATGTAGAACATTCTTACACGCCTATTGCTAGGGGGGAAATACTCCAAATGGATCGTAATACTCCAGGAGTTTGACTTAGAATTTGAACGCGCTAAGTCCAATAAATCCTTGGTGTTTTCCGAGTTGATATGCAACCTTCCCTGCTCTGAAACAGAAAATGTAGCAGAAGATTCATTACCCGATGAATCCATTTTCCGGATCAGTTCCGATGACCTTTGGTACGAAGATATCATCATATATCTCCATACCCATACTTTCTGGCCCAATTTGTCTAGCACTGAATGCCTTCAAATACGCTACCAAGCCCGTCAGTGTATTATCCTCGGTGATACTCTTTATCGTCGTGGGATTGACTCTGTTTTTCGACGCTGCCTCACGTTTGACGAATCTAAGAAAGCCCTAAATGGCTGTCATTCTGGAGACTGTGGTGGTCACATGTCTGGGTATGCTACTTCCCAGAAGATCTTATGAGTGGGGTATTTTTTGCCTTCTTTATTCAACGATTGTATAATTGCCATCCAAAAATTCCATGCTTGCCAAACCTACAACAATAAAATACGATCACACCCAGCTCCTCTACACCATGTGGTCTCCGTTGGTCCTTTTGCAAAATGGGGTATCGATTTCATGACATGTCACCCTCACTCGGTCGGGGGGCATGGATACATTATTGTAGCCATAGATTATTTTACGAAATGGGCCGAGGTGATGCCAACATTCGACAATACCGAAAGGACTGCCACATTATTTATATTCAATCACATCATTGCTCGGTTTGGTGTTCCTCAAGCTATCGTTACTGACCACGGTAGCCACTTTAGAAACTTCATGATGTCTGAACTCACTGAAAATTTGGGTCTTCGCCATGAAAACTCAACACCCTATTACCCACAAGTCAATGGCCAAGTTGAAGCAATAAACAAAATCCTCATTACCATGCTTCGACCAATGATAGGGATTCACAAAACGAGTTGGCACACGATGTTTTTTTCAACATTGTGGGCTTACCGGACATGTGTTAAGTCTGCTACCAGGTTTACACCATTCCAATTAGTCTATGGTCTAGAAGCCATCTTGTCGATTGAATATGAGATACCCTCCCTAAAACTAGTCATCAAACTTCTCCCAAACACTTATGCCGAAGAAGAACGTTTGTTGTATCTCATGCAATTAGACGAAACCTGTAGCGATGCCACCCTAGTTATAGAAGCCCAGAAGAAACGCGTCAAAGCCCAATACGACAAACATGTCAAGCCACGTGTTTTCTCTGAAGGTGATCTGGTTCTCCTTTACGAACAAGATCGGGATATGCTAGGAGCCAGAAAATTTGAAGTTATGTGACAAGGTCCTTATATCGTCAGATGCGTTTTGGAGAAAGGAGCTTACAAGTTGGTGGACTACGACAGTATCCCTTTGAGTGAACCCAGAAATGGGTCATACTTAAAGAAGTACTATGCTTAATATCCCTTGTGCATGAGTGCTTGTATTTTATTGTATCATACTTTTTGTGTGTTACTTTAGTATGCTTTTTTGTTATTTGGTCTCTGCCCTCGACCGCTTATCTTGTGTTGTGCTTGGTTTCCAGATGTTGGAGTCTCCGCTACCCCACATTAGCTTCGCCGATGGCACTAGTCGTAGTACTCAGAACCTTACTTATGTTGCATGGGCAATTTACGCCCCTACAAATGAATTTATCAGTCTACGAGGTGTGTGCCTCAGTCGTGCGACCAATAATATTGCAGAATATAGCGTCATCATTGAATTGTTGATTGATGTTATTTCACTTGATATCTGCCACCTGGTTATACGACTCGATTCGCAGCTACTATTACTACAATTAAGTAATGTCTATGCTATTTGAAGTCCTACTTTATTATGGGTGTATTTACGAATTTTCCTCTTGAAACGTTATTTTGATTATATCGAATATCAGCACATTCCTAGATGTCTAAATACATTGACTGATGCCTCAGCTAACTATGTGTTAGACAGACATTTGGGACATTTATAAACCAATCACACATCACATGTATAACACAACACAAAATAAGTCGGTAGAAGTCGTATATATGTATATAACGATCAAAAGTTTTTACAAAAATTTTATGTCCAAGGATCAAAATATCAAAATACGAAGCCTATAGCTTCTAAAAAATAGCATCACGAATGACGCTCACGATAACACACAACTGCTTGGGCTACCCTACGGAGCAGTCGACTGAGAGACTCGGACACACCCATAGTATGGCACTGGTAATGTCTCGAGATATCCCCAATAGCAATGTCTGGGGCATCTGCGGTGAACCCCTCTAAGTTTTGTTCCACTGCCTCGTAGTCCTCGGCATCTCATCTTGCCACTGGAGCCGCTTCTCCTCACCTTTGAATGGAAGACGTTCCTAGAGGTTGATACAACCCCACATCTGTGTCATCAAAAAGAAATTTTTTGATTAGTCCTTGGATAAACATAAAAACATTTCATATAATAAAATTTGCAAAAACATTTAAAAAGAACAAAATGTGTACTTCTCACCTAAGTCACCCCGTTGAGCATCCTCAGGCAGGACCAAATTCGGATCCCCTCGGAAATCCAAACTGGCATATGCGTAGTCATCGATCGTCAGCATCTGGGGCCTCAACCAGTCAAAAAATGAATCATTATACTTGATTATAGGCCCTGCTATGTGTCGAGCCATGAGGTTACACCACCTCAGCATCCTCGGATCCTATGGTGCCGATAAACCCCAATCAACTTGTAGTCGGAGTAGTGGGACCCTCTCGAGGAAGAATGAAACCAAAAGAGACATGTACCCAAACTGCTTCAAGTCACCCCTTCTGCACTTTGTCAGTTGTCTCTTCATATTGTGGAGAACTGCGTCCAACCAGTTGAAAAACCAAGGCTCTGTGCACCCTATGGTGTGTTGGAAATAGCTCTGGAGAGCCATGTGCGGAGCTGTGCTCCCATCCATGCATGCAATGGTAAACAAGATAGTCCATAGGGTCAGATCTTGGACCCCCCAAATGGCAACCTTACCCTTGCGTCTCTCTACCTCAGGAACACAATATTGGTGAACATACTCGCTCACAGGAAGTCTGTCGCCTCTACCTCCGATCAAAGTACCATGGTATCCACGTCGTGACAACCCCGTCAGAAAATAGATATCCTCGATATCTAGTGTCAACGTATGGACTCCCATGTGAAATAATTGTTGATCCACGTCCCACATATGGACTAGGTATTCTAACAACCTGAGTTGGGCTCTCATGCCTGGGATCCTAAAAAATTTCAAGAGCCCACATTCCCGGAGGGTAGCGACTATACCCAGGTCATTCCTGGCAATGGCATCATCCTCCTCATGTTCTCTTTCCCTCCATTCCAACATTGTGATGGTCAAACACCTACAATATATCCATGAGAGGGAAGTCAACAACTTGTTTTAAACTCTTGCATAATTTTTATTGAGCAAAACCACACACTAAAATCCATTTTTCAGCCCCCGCAGGTGAACCTTTTGCACAGTGCGAGATTATCGCAGGCACCTTGATGCCCACTTGCGAGAATCTTATATTCTCGTAGGTCCTGCATGGCCCACCTGCGAGAATTCTTGAGCACATGTTCTGACCCTAAAATGGACTCAAAACTCTAAAAATTGCCAATAAAAACCGAAAACAAACCATGGAAAAGTTAGAGAATCAAGAGATTACCTCGTTGGCTGAAACCATTCGCTGAATGATCGCTTGTGCCTCCCACAATCGAGCAAAGAAATTTGGGGGGAAATGAGGTATGTTGGACAAGTTTTTGGCAAAGTAACAATGAAATGGTAAAAAGTCCTTTTCACCCATATTTATTCACTTTTTACTATTTCTTATTGATTTTTTATATTATTTTTATTTCTTTGTTTATAAAACCTAATACCCTAATAGCCTTGTGAGTATGGTTTTTCGCAGATATAGCAACTTCGAAGTCCGAAAAAGGGGGTACGGGTGTTTTTTATTTTTTCACATGTACGACTACTTTTTTAGGGTTTTTGTAGGAAAAACCTCGAGCTCAGTCTTCGTCCGTTCTCACGCTCGAAAATATATGAGAACGTAACCGAGTATACTTTTTCTCATCTTTTCGTACTCGTCATGGTAACATGAAAACGATGAACGTAAGGGAGTATCCTTTAAGCTCTTTCCACACTCCATAAAATGGAAAAGATTGGCGAGCGATCTTGTTCTCTTCACGCTCGTTAAAGTATTTGAAGAAAACGTTCGACGGGTGATAGTTTATCACTTTTTTGGTCTCATAAAACTCTTTTACGAAAAAGGAACTGAAAGAGTTCTCTTTAAGTGTTTTTCGGACTCTCAAAACATGAAAAACCCCCGAGTTTTCTATCCTTGGACTCGTTAAACAAACATCGAAAGACCTGTAATGGGACCAAACCACTCATTCCTAGGGTTTGTTAAATATACTCTGAGGGACTCATCCAAAGGATGTTCTTACATCAACAAGCATATGTTATCCTCCTTAAGCTTGTGTAAAAATAAAGAGGTACTTGCCAGAAATGGTGGGGGAAATTTTGGGAAAGGGATATGTTTTCGTATTCGTAAGCGTCGCTCTCGAACATGACACCCCCTATTCGTCATTTGAATCTGGGTTGGGGAATCCATTTGTTTCTCATCCGACTTGCTACAAGGTCATATCTTGGGTCGTCTTTGAGTCAGTGCTGCCAAGTCCTTGGTCGTGTCGTTCATATGTTCAAGAGAAGTTCAAATGAGCCCTCTATTGAGTCGGCCATCTGCAGTTGTCCATTCTTACTATGTCAGCCTTCCTTGTGTCTCTTTCAACCCCTATTCATACTTTGTTTCACCCTCAAAATCTGTTACTTGTTTTGTGTCATTGATGGGGGATACATCAAGGCCCTCCTATGACGAGTCTTTTTCCGTCGACTCCAACTCATTATCCGAGAATGAGACTTAGAAATCATTTAGTACCTTGGAACCTACATGCCTTAATGGCAGGTCTCTTCGCTTTCAACAGGGGTTTCACATCATTGATCCCTGATCGAGAGATTCCACCGAGTGCTCGACTTCATCTCATTCATTCGCATTCGTTTGGCTTGTACTTTGATACCTTGGGAGTCATTGACATCAATGGTGCTTTCCCTCACACTTGTTAACGGTTTTCATCAATGACTGGTAAACAAATGGTTTCTACCATGTTCGACTTCAGCACATATAATCACATGGCTAGATTCGTACTTTCAGGTGACAGGATTGAAGACCCTGGGTATCATATTTTGATCCAGGCTGCGATGGAGTATGTATGATTTGTATCGGCACATAGATCCACTTTGTATGTCACGTGGCTATGTCTTAATTCAAGTCTTCTCACATAGATCCACAGTGTATTCCTGGTGGTTATGTAGCATTTTGACAACATGGATCCATGGTGTATGATTGGTGGCCATGACCTACGTTTAAGATTTCATTCATTTGTGATCCGAGCATTGGAATGCCTACCTTAGACCTGGTATTATATTCTGCAGATGCTTGGTTGTTTACAGGTTTCCGATTAGGTGCGCTCCTTGTTTCTGACACACACACACATTTTACAAAGTATTTCGGTTGTCACAAGTTCTAGCCTCATACTTTGGGGGGCATTCTGTTACACATTATTTTGGTCACTCTGGTGATGTCTCTACAAGTGATGTATTTAGGCTCCCACAAGGACTTTTTGCCTGAGAAAAGTGATTGTTGTCTTCTTCCAAAAAGCATATTTTTAAAATGAGTTTGCAGGTTGCCTATGTTATAGAGTGCGAAAATCCTTCATTCTCCCAGGCAACCCAAACTTAGGGTGCAAACCGTTCACAGTCTGCTCTATAGGTAGGGTGAGAACATATTTCAAAGCTTGGAAAAGAGAAGAGGTCACGAAGGTTCTAGAAGGGAATCTTCTAGAAAATGAGTTGGCATTCGCATGGTTGGCATCCTATTAACTTCTCAGATTTAGTGGGATCATCCTCATCCATTTAACCATCTCTTCTTCTCCTATATATTGAAAGGTTTCTCATGGAAAAGGTTAAGCAAGATTGAATGAAGAATTGGTGAAAGAATTGTGTGAAGAACTTTGTTTGGACAGAATCTTGAAGACTCTATTTGGTCTATCAAGTTGTATTGGATCTTCTTCATGCAAATGTAGAGCAAGTGCGTGTGTTGGAAACAAGGGTCATTGAAAGGAAGCTTGTGACATCAAGGTGATCTGGTTGTATCTTCTACTTTCATTTAATATAATACAGAGGCATGTCCCTTTCCCATAAAATCGCTCTTATTTTATTGCATAACTCCTTGATCATATGCATAGGTTGACATTGAATATACTTTGCTATCTTTGCTTTGGTTGGTTTGTGTTGTCTTGGACCTGATTTCACAAGAGTACCGGAGTGAAGCAGGAACAACAGAGACCTAAGGAAGCGATATAAAGGTATGTCACTCATTCCTTCTTAGTAGTAGATTCAATGACCACAACTTAGAGAAAGAGTCATGTCCTGTCCTATTTTGTTCTAGATCCAGGTGGATCTAGGGAGATCTGTTAGTGTCCGCACCTACCGATTTATCCAGTAACATTGATAAAGATAAGAACAGTTAAAAGTTTTGATTGAAAAGGTAGGATAAGTGGAAAATTTTGTTTCAAGAGTATGGATATAGGTATATTTGATAAAAAAATTCCTAGTCTGGAAACTAGGGCACAGTTAGAAGAAAGAAGGTTTGATATGAGTAGATCTGATGAAATATATGTTATTCCTATGCATAGAAATAACGTTTGAACTAACAAGTGGATGCAGGATCCTAGACAGACTTTTTTGCAGGATAGCTACTATGATCCTAGTGTGAAGTACAAGAAAAGTTGGGAATCATTTAAAAGAAAAAGAGGCTTAACTCTTTGTTACGGTTGCAGAAGACCATGACATATTGTGAAGGATTGTCCTGGTAGAATACCTAGTTGTCTTTGTTGTAAAGCTATGGACCATGAAGTTCTAGATTTCCCTAGAATTATTGCTAAAGTTGAAAAAATGAATATGAGACAAGAAAACCTTGAGGAAGGCCAAAAAACTGAGACCATGGTATAACCCCAGAAAGAATCAAAGACTATATTACTACGAATGAAAGAAACCCCAAATGATCACAGAGATGTCAACTTATCAGAGATATTCAAAGAAAAAGAACTTATAGAAGCAATAATAGGAGACTTCGACATTGATTGTGTTCTGGATGAGGAAATGCAGGTGAATATCATGACAGAAGGAACCTGAGAAATTTTAGGAAAACCTGTTATGAGTCCTTCATTGGGAGGAATAGGATTATTTAGAGGAAAGATGATAACTCTATGTGGAATACTTACCCATACCTACCTCTATGCGTGCTCATGGAACTTCGACAGAGGAAGAATTTGAGGTTATTAAATTCGTTGAGAACAGAGCCCCATTTGCTATGTTATTAGGAAAACCCTGGATTGAGAAGGATCAGACCAGAAGAAAAGAAGAGGAAGCCCTAGAACGGAAGAAGCAATAACTAAGAGAATTTATTATGAAGAGGATAGAACACTTGCTAAAATAACTAGAGCACCATTTGAAACTACTATGGACCAGAAATCGGGATGTTGAAGATGAAAGAATTCAGGAAGACTTACAATATATGTATGTACAGGAAAGTAGAGCACCTACCTCAGACAAAGAAGAAGTATTACTCTCTAACCCTATGATAGAATCTCATCACCACAAAGTTACTATGTTGAGTACAAATAAGAATAGAAATGGAAAGAGGAATACCAAGACACGGATCACAAGGAAGAAGGATAGAAAGCTCAGTAAGAAGAGAGCAAAGCTAGAAAAATTGCAGGAGGTTCCAGAGGGAACTTCACAGAACAAAGGTTTGGAAAACTGGAACTTCGTCGGGATATCAGAATAGCGCAACATGGCACTTCACCATGGCAGAGCGATATGACCGTTCGAATCATTATAGCCATTAGACCAATGCTCCCGAACGGATAGAACAACAATTATGACCAGAAATCTCACCATCAGACCATTGGGACCGCACCGTAACGAACAGAACTGCATTGATGAAGGATTCTCGCCCGTTGAATAGATCTGTTACCTTGTTGTCTACTTAATCTGTTGATTGTACCACCGAGAACACTTTTGTGACTTGTATCCGAGCAAACGAAAGAATTCATTGCTACCACGCTGTGTTTGTTGAGATCGACACTTGTTCTATTGCATTGAGCCTTCAGTCATTGACCTGAGTTATCCGATCTTGAGCGTGCATGTCGGATGAACTCAGCACCATAGAGAATTCAATG
>SNQJ01S0075821.1:36783-49547 GCA_010110895.2 Picea sitchensis
GGATATACATTCTCTTTTTTCAGCAACAAGATAGCCGCCCTTGGACAAAGCATCTCCTTTTGTTTGTTTTCCAAGAATTGGGATCTAGTATCACCTTAGGAAGTTGTTCTCACTACATAGAGATGTGTCCTCCTCCGTCTGGTTACTCTTCCAAACATATGGAGAGTTTATGGTCCCTCGTGTATCACAAACTTCTGTCAATATTATGTTGCCTAAGTCTCGTCATTTTGTGGTGTTGTTTTCCAAGGGAAATTTTGTCCAACCTAATTTAGTCATTCTACAGTTTGTCTCTTGACTTTCATGAGTCGGCCATTCTGAGGAGTCCAGTCGAGTTTGGATTCAAAATTCTTCAAGTTTTGTGTCTGATGATCGAGATCTTCCAGTCTTTCCCAGATGACATGTCGAAGACCTCACGGTAGTGAGTCTTACACTCCTATTGTACTCCTACCTGAGCTTTTGAAGATATTGAAGTTATCGCTCGAGCTATGACATCCTCATCTCTAGCCACAAGTGTCAATGCTTCTTGAAGATACATATTATATTGTACTTAAATATCATCAAATGATTTTGATGTAGATCCGTTGTGTATTTCTTGTGGCTAAACTTTATATAGACATTTATATGACATGGATATGCAACGTACTTGATTGGCGGCCATGCTTAGTTCATCCTAAGCATGGGTATGCCCACCTCGGATAGATTATCATTGATTTGTAGATGGTAGGCTCCCGAACACTCTTCCCAGGCTCACTCTACTTCGTGCCTTCCCACTAGTAAAGATATTGTAATGTATTTTGGCCATCAATTGCTCTTCTGACCTCACACATTAGGTGGCATCTATTATTGTCCAAAAATGCCTTACATGTGCATACAAGACATTGGCCTTTCCACTTACATAATTTGCCAAAATATTGTTGAGGCTTCTTCTTAAAAAACATTTTTTGGAACATGTATGCGCCTTGTTGAACTGATAGCCCATGTACACACGCGTGTTGCATAATAGTTAGCATGCATACATACACGAGTTGCACACTAGTTGGCCCGTGTTTACCTCCAAAAATTGCAAAAAATATAAAATTGCAAGGAATTCGGTGAAGTTTACGAGCTAGTGAGGGTTTCCCAACCATTTTACCCCTTGTAGTCAATCCCCAAACCGAATAACCATATTTTTCTCATATAAAAAGAGGTCTTGGGGTGTCATTTGAGAATACAAGCAAGATAATAAGAAAACTCTACCAAAATCCCTTCCCCTTCTTAGCCCAATTTTTGCATCATATTCTGAGATTTGGCCTAAGCATTCCCCTCCAGCCCTTTCTCCTTATACAACCCTTTCCCAAGTGATAAGTTGGTTCTTGATGCAGACCCCCTTTCTCTCCTCAGGGTTGCTCGACCTCTCAATTAGGGATCGTTAATTATTCTCAAGTTGGATCAGCTCCTCGGGACCTTGCTGGTCTCAAACTCAAAACACATGACCTGTTAACGCCCTTAGGGTTTTCACGGTCACGATCTGATCATTACCGACTTGTCATCGATGGACATTTCACAGTAATTCTGGGCTGCCAACATGATCAATCTTTATCGGAGAATTTAGTCCCCGCAATCAGAAAAGTGCTCACTTGAATCTCCTTTAAATCGTGGTCTTTGATCCCCTGTCTCGATGAGATCAACGACACTGGTAAATAGCGGGTTGCAAACTAGCACATCCACTAATTTTTCCTCATCTCCCTGTAATAATTCCTCACCGTCAATTTTCCCATTCTCAGATCAACGATCATCTGCGGGCTCTTCTTTCTTACCACCCTTTTCCAACTCTCACACTAATGGGCGCTAGCTCCTTCTTGCATGTGACCTTGGGTTGTGAACCAGGGCTTAACCTCCTGGCGCTTCGCAAATTTGACACTTTCAACCAAGACCAGATCAATGGTCTTCAGCCCCTCTCACAATCTACAATCAAGATCCACTTCGGGACTCCGTGCTTCGGTAGTTTAGCACTTTCAACCTCTGCTTTCCTTCAAAGTATTTCGTACCTAAAGTTCCAGATCAGGCGTCATGTGTCCTCCTTAAATCAACGGCTCTAGTCCACTTTGGGACTTTGGCCTTCGGAAGTCTCAACTTTTCTACACTTGCTTCCACTCGGAGCTCTTTCACCCGGAGTCCACGATCTGTTGACACGTATCCTCCCACAGATCAACGACTATGATTGAGTTCGTCTCTTCCTCTTTGGGAGTTTTAAACTCTCTGCACTCGCTTCCTCCTAAAGTGGTTTCACCTGAAGTCGATGATCTGTCGACGTGTGTCTTCCTCAAATCGATGGTTGTGAATCGCTTTGTTTCTTCGGGCTTCAATATTTTCAACACTCCACCTTCGGCTTCTCCCAGAGTGCTTCCGCCCGAAGTACACGATGTGTTGACATGTGTCCTTCTATAGATCTAATAGCCATTATCCACTTTGACTCTTCCGGACTTCGGGAGTTTGTCACGCTCCACATTTAGAATCCTTCGAGTGAAATTTCTCAAAATCCCATATCTGTCACCACGCGTCCCTCTGGATGATGGACGGTCCCTAGTATCTTCGAGACTTCAGTGAATCTTTGCTCCTATGTGCATGCAGAGACTTAAAACTCGTGTTCTTATTCCCAGATCCAATGATCTGGAACGATCTCACTCCCTCCTGGATGGATCTTAGTCGATGAATCTTGAAACCTTCAAAGCTTCCCTCCCTTTGAATATTTCTCCACGTTATCTCTCTTGAGATTCACTTCTTGAACCCTTGGACTCCTCAAAGGGTTACTTCGACACATAGTTGAGCTTCTAAATTTCTTCACTCTTGCAACATATTATTGTGCAAGACTTATCTTCTTGCGAGCGACTTTGCACACATTGCAGCAATCCCTTTTCACTCTTTGCAATCAAAGTTTCATGCTACCCCTTCTGAGCTTCTGAGTCAAAAAAGACTCTGTCAACGCACTCCTTGTGGACTATATTCACACCTTGCATAAACTCAATGAAGAGGAACGATTTGAAACTTATTCCAGTACTTCACAGTATCATATGTTCAACAACATAACTCATTCATTCGTAAAAATGGAAAACAACATGGAAACTATAAACAATAGTGACACAATGCATTGGATCAATTTTCCTCTGTTATATTCATTCAAATTGTAAATGGCTATAGCTATGATAAAACAATAACTATGAATTCAACAGCAACTAAATCACAACAATCTCCTACTAATTTTTAGCAACCTCATTTGGTCATACAACACCTTTATTTATCCCAGAGGATCCTTAGGGTTCCCTTCAACTGCTCGTCTTCTCGAAAAAAAACTAACTACTACTTAAGTTCTGTTACATTAAAGTCTAGGAGTGAAAATCCAAGATCACTCGTGATCATTCAGCTCCCAAGCATTTGATCTTCTTCAGTTTTCAATTAGTTCAAAAAAATATTGACAGGAAACATCAACATTTAAGATTCCAAAATAATTCAAAAGGTGTGTTATGGCGTTGAGTTGTCCCTCCACGTGTGCTTGTTGGTGATGCTCCTGCATCATACTCCCCTGGACAAAATTTCATGGAATCATGTCCATGAGCTCCTGCACTGACTTTCCATGCTTTTGGATATCAACTTCATTTTCCCCACTGGCATCTTCTATCGGGTGTCCCTTCCACTTGACCAAATATTCAAAATAGGTCTTCCTCCTGGTCTTCTTGCCATCCTTTGATCAACGATCTTCTCCATCTATGGATTTTCTGCTACATGCATTTTCTTCTCCCACTGAACCTTCTCTTGATCTTTTGATCTCTCTGTGTCATCTTCCCTGTAAGGATACAGGTCTGAAACGTTGAATATGGGTGATATTCCCACATCCTCTGGTAGCTATATCTCATAAGCATTGTTACCAAATTTTCTTAGGATCTTGCATGGTCCAATCTTCTTCATCTTCTATTTGTTATAATGTCCCCTTGGGAACCTTTCTTTCTTTGGATGTGCCAGAATCTGATCTCCTACTTCAAATTGAATCTCTTTGCGATGTTGATCAACTCTGCGCTTGTACTCTTGGCTAGAGTTCTACAACTGCTCTCTGATCTGGCTATGGAGCTTTTGCATTTCTGCAGCAAAATCTTTTGCTCCAACACTTTTGAACTCACTTTGTTCTAAGTCTCTCAACTCAGATACTCCTTTTGGTTGCATTCCATACAGTATTTGGAATGCGATCTTTCCAGTGCTCCTGTTTGGTGAGTCATTGTATGCAAATTCGGCTTGTGGCAGAATTTGATCCCACTGACTATGATGCTCAACAACTAGACTCCTCAATAAGTTTCCCAAACTTCTTTTCACCACCTCAGTCTATCCATCTTTCTGAGGGTGATAAGTTGAGATGAAGGAAAAATATGAATTTGGTGTCTCTGTCTAGGACAATTCTTTTGGGTAATCCATGAAGTTGAACAACTTCCTTGAAAAATAAATTTGCAACATGTGTTGCATCACTAGTCTTATGGCATGGGATAAAGTGCACCATTTTTGAAAATCTATCCACCACCACAAATATGGAATCACATCCTCTTTGTGTTCTTGACATTCCCAATACAAAATCCATGCTTATTGCATCCCAATGCCTCTCTGGTATTGGCAATGGTTGATACAATCCAGTGTTTTGTCTTTTTCCTTTTGCATGTTGCCATATTCTACATTTGTTTATAAACTTTATCACTTCGGTCCTCATACCTGGCCAATAATATTAACTTCTCAATTGTGCAAATGTTTTATCATGCTCGAAATGTCCAGCCAACCCTCCACTATGCTTTTCCTTCAAAAGGCTATCCCTCATTGAGCATTTTGGTATGCACATCTTATTTCCCTTGAACAACAATCCCTCTTGAACCATATACTTTTTCCAATGGATTTTGTCTATGAGCACGGTATTTTCACATGCTTCATATTCTTATTTTAAATATGGATTATCACAATACATATCCTTAAGGTGTTCAAACCCCAAGGCCTTGACCTAAAATTCTTGTAGAATCAGACGTCTCATGCTCAATGCATCAGCAACTTTGTTAGCATTACCAGAAACATGTTTAATGACAAAAGTGAAATTTTGCATAAATTCTATTCACTTAGCATGTCTTTGGTTTAACTTCTCATGTCTGGTTATGGATTGTAAATCCCGGTTATCGCTATACAAGACAAATTCCTTTGGAACAAGGTAGTGCCTCCATTTATTCAAGGCTTGAATTATGGCATAAAATTCTTTGTCATATTTGGATGACTTTACCTTAGTTTCATTCAGCTTCTCACTGAAATATGAAACGGGTTTATTGTCCTGGTTCAAGACTGCTCCAATTGCAACTCCACTTGCATCACTTCTCACTTGAAATGTCTTCCCAAAATTTGGCAAGACCAGAAGTGGTCGTTCTGTTATCTTCTCCTTCAATATATTGAAGCTCCTATCGGCTTATTTTGTCCATTTAAAAAACTTGTGCCTCTTCTTCACTGTGTCCATCATTGGTGCACAAATTCCACTGAAATCTCTAATGAACTTCCTGTAGAAACTTGCTAATCCATGCAAGCTTCTCACCTCAAACATACTCCTTGGTGATGGCCATTATTTGATTGCTTTCACCTTCTCTAGTTCCATCTTCAATTCATTTGAAGAGATCACAAAAACCAATTAAATGAGTTATGTCTTCATCAAAGAGGACTTTTTTAGATTTATCAACAACTTCTCATGTCGTAGTCTCCTCATCACTAATGTCAGATGTCTCAAATGCTCTTCTTTAGTTTTACTGAAGACCGGTATATCATCCAAATACACAATCATAAACTTACTAATGAAATCCTTCAATACTTCATTCATTAGTCTCATAAAAGTACTTGGGGCATTTGTTAAGCCAAATGGCATAACAAGCCACTCATACAACCCTTCATTTGTCTTAAAGGTTGTTTTCCATTCATCACCTTCTCTCATCCTTATTTGGTGATATCCACATTTCAAATCTATCTTATAAAAGAAATTTGCTCCACTTAAACAATCCATTAAGTCATCCATTCTTGGAAAAGGAAATATATACCTGATGGTGATCTTGTTTATGGATGTTGAGTTTGTACACATTCTCCATCCTCCATCCTTATTTGGACTCAACACAGTTGGTACTGTGCATGGACTCAAGCTTTCTATGACCAAACCCTTGTCTAATAAATCATGGACTTGTTTCCTTACCTCCTAATTCTCTTGAGGTGTCAATCTGTATGTTGCTTTGTTCGGCAGACTTGCTCCTAGTATCAAATCAATATGATGGATGATACTTCTGATGGGTAGCAATGAGTTAGGTAACTCATCCACTACTATGTCAGCAAAATTCTCCAATAGTTATTGAACTTCTTCAAGCAAATCATCCATAGAATTACTTGTAAGGACAACTTTGGGTTTCCTCACCACAATGAACTGCATCTCCCCTTCCTTCTTGACTTCACTCAGAAGTTCCTTCACACTCATGAGAAGTATGCTTGGGCTAGCTTCCTCCTTTACTTTATTCTCCTCTATTAGCAGAAAAATGTGTGTTCTACCATTCTTTTCCAAAGTACAACTATTTTTTCTCCCATCATGAATGGCATTTCTGTCAAAATGCCATGGTCTTCCCAATAAAACATGACATACATCCATGGAAATCACATCACACAAAATTTCATCTCTATATCATCCTATTTTAAATTCAATGAGGCATTGTTTAGTGACCATTACCTGGTGTCCTTTCTGCAACCATGAGACTTTATATGGCTTCGGGTGTGTAGTTGTCTCCAGCTCCAATTTCTCCACCATCTCTGTGGATACTAAGTTATCAGTGCTCTCACTGTCAATTATCACCTTGCATACCCTATCTTTAGTCTTGCAAGTTGTCCTGAATAAACTATTCCTCTGCATTGGTTTCTCAACTTATGGTTCTGGCTTCAAGAGAAGCTTCCTCAGCATCACAGATCTTCCATCTTCTGCTCTCTCTGCTTCAACATTCAGCTTCTGAAATGTGAGCTTAACCTCCTTCTTTATTTTTCTCGGGACATTCCCAAGACATTTGTCTTATCTTTCCATAGGCATAACATCTTATCTCTCCTCCTCTGCTTCTTCCTCTTCCTCTATAATAAGTTCTTCCACCACTTTGTCTCCCTCGGGAACTTCCTCCTCTTTCTAAGTGACTATGTGGTTTCTCAGTCTCGTCTTTGGTTTTTTGTGTCTTTTCATGGGCAACTCCCTTGCCTTTGTTCAGGATTCTACCTCTGCCTCGTTGGCTTTGTTTTCTAGCCAAATTCCCCTATGCTTTCAATGCCATCTGATAAGCATCTTCTACTGTCCTTACCGACATCATGTTGATCTCATCACGGATCTCATACCTCAAGCCATTTATATATCTGGCAACTTTTTCTTCATCTCTCTCTCTTTCTCTAGTCCTGATATTCATCTTGTAGAAAGCCTCTGTATACTCTTTCACTGTCATACCCTTCTGTCTCAGGTTCTGCAACTTCCTAAACAGATTTATTTGATATTCTTTGGGTGTGAATTTAGCCTTTAGCTTCGCTACCATTTTTTCCCAATTCTTTATCTTTTGTTTGCCTTTGCTTCTCCTCTTAGCCTACAGTTCATCCCACCACAGTGTTGCATGTCCTTTCAACCTGGTGACAGCATGTCTACCCTTCTTCTCCTCATCGACATCTTCATAGTTGAAATATTTTTCCATGGATCTTATCCAATCCAACAACTTCTCAGCATCCAAATTGCCTTCATACATTGGGATGTCTATCTTTGATCTAGCTCCCAATTTAACAACTGCTCTCATCAAGCGTTCCTCGGCAACATTTTCTCCTACAACTTCTTCAACTTCGATTTCTTCACTTTCTGCCTCATTGATGTCCCCAGCATCAGGTGTCCTCCTCTGTGTTGCTTCCATCAAATCTAATATTGCATGAAGCTCTCTCATTTCTCTTTCTACAGCGTGATTGGCTATAGGTGGCTCCACACGTCTCCTCGGTGACATTGTGTTGATTATTTCTCACACATAGAGTACAACTTCGAGCTCTCTTTTTCTACCCAAAAACGAATTCAGGCTCTGATACCACTTGATGCAGACCCCCCTTCTCTCCTCGAGGTTGCTCGACCTCCTGGTCAAGGATAATTAATTATTCTTGAGCTGGATCAGCTCCTCGGGACCTTTCTAGTCTCAAACTCAAAACACAAGCCCTGTTATCGCCCTCAGGGTTTTCATGGTCATGACCTGATCATTACCGACTTGTCGTCGATCGACGGTTCACGGTAATTGTGGGTTTCCAACGTGATCGCTTTTTATCGGAGAGTTTTGTCCCCGCAATCAGAAAAGTGTTCACTTGAAACTCCTTTAAATTATGTTTGTTGATCCCTTGTCCTGACGATATCAATGGCGCTGGTAAATAGCGAGCTGTGAACTAGCACGTCCACTAATTTTTCCTCCTCTCCCCATAATGATTCCTCACCGTCAATTTTCTCGTTCTCATATCGACGGTCATCTGTGGGCTCTTCTTTCTTACCACCTTTTTCCAACTCTCACACTAACATGTGCTAGCTCCTTCTTGCATGTGACCTTGGGTTATGACCCAGGGATTAACCTCCTGGCACTTCGCAACTTTGGAACTTTCAACCAAGACCAGATCAACAGTCTTCGACCCCACTCACAATCTATGATCAAGATCCATTTCAAGACTTCGTGCTTCAGGAGTTCGGCACTTTTGACCTCCACTTTCCTCCAGAGTATTTTGTACCCGAAGTTCCATATCAGGCACCATGCGTCCTCCTTAAATCAATGCCTCCATTCAACTTTGAGACTTCAGCCTTCGAAAGTCTCAACTTCTCTACGCTTTCTTCCACACAGGGATCTTCCACCTGGAGTCGACAATCTGTTGACACGTATCCTCCCGCAAATCGACAACCATGATTGACTTCAGCTCTTCGTCTTTGGGAGTTTTAAACTCTCTGCACACGCTTCCTCTCGAAGTCATTTCACCCGAAGTTGACGATTTGTCGACGCATGTCTTCCTTAGATCGATGACTGTGAATTTCTTTAGCTCTTCGAGCTTCAGGAGTTTCAACACTCCACCTCCACTTTCTCCCAGAGTGCTTCTTCCCAAAGTACACGATCTGTTGACATGTGTCCTTCTGCAAATATCACGACCACGATCCACTTCAGCTCTTCAGGACTTCGAAAGTTTGTCACGCTCCACACTTAAAAACCTCCAAGTGAAATTTCTTGAAATCTCAGATCTGTCACCACGTGTCCTCTGGATGATGGACAATCCCTGGCCTCTTCATGACTTCAGTGAATCTTTGCTCCTATGTGTGCGCAGAGACTTAAAACTTGTGTGCTTTTTCCCAGATCCAACGATCTAGAATAATCTCACTCCCTACTAGACAGATCTTAGTCGATGACTCGTGAAATCTTCAGAGCTTCCCTTCCTTTGAAGATTTCTCTGCACTATCTCTCTTGAGCTTCACTTCTCAGACCCTTTGACTCCTGAGAGGGTTACTTCAACACCTAGACGAGCTTCCAAATCTGTGCACTCTTGCAGCATATTCTTGTGCAAGACTTAACTTCCTGCGGGCAACTATGCACACCTTGCAGCAGTCCCTTTGCACTCTTTGCAATCAAAGTTTCATGCTACCCCTTCTAAGCTTCTGAGTCGAAAAAGACTCTGTCAACGAACTCCTTGCGGACTATATGCACACCTTGCATAAACTCAACAAAGAGGAATGATTTGAAACTTATTCCATTACTTCACAGTATCATATGTTCAACAACATAACTCATTCATTCGTAAAAACGGAAAACAACATGGAAACTATAAACAATAGCGACACCATGCATTGGATCAATTTTCCTTTGTTACATTCATTCTAATTTTAAATGGCTACATCTATGATAAAACAATAACTATGAATTCAACAACAACTAAATCACAACAATCTCCTACTAATTTGTAGCAGCCTCATTCGGGCATACAACACCTCTATTTATCCCAGAAGGTCCTTAGGGTTCCCTCCAACTACTCATATTCTCGAAAAAAAACTAACTACTACTTAAGTTCTATTACATTAAAGTCTAGAAGTGGAACTCCCAGATCACTCGTGATCATTCAGCTCCCAAGCATTTGATCTTCTTCAGTTTTCAATTAGTTCAAAAAAAGATTGACAGGAAACGCCATCATTTAAGATTCCAAAATAATTCAAAAGGCACGTTATGGTGTTGAGTTGTCCCTCCACGTGTGTTTGCTTGTGATGCTCTTGCATCAGTTGTGAGAAGCAAGCATGGGATTGATGCACTTCGAGCCACGATGAATGAGTTATGTTCAACAACATAACTCATTCATTCGTAAAAACGGAAAACAATATGGAAACTGTAAACAATAGCGACACCATGCATTGGATCAATTTTCCTTTGTTATATTCATTCAAATTTTAAATGGCTACAGCTATGATAAAAAATAACTATGAATTCAACAACAACTAAATCACGGCAATCTCCTACTAATTTGCAGCAACCTCATTCGGGCATACAACACCTCTATTTATCCCAGAGGGTCCTTAGGGTTCCCTCCAACTACTCGTCATCTAAACTTAGGCTCATTGTCCTGAAGATGGATCCTGATTTGGATCCGAAACGTCGACAGTCTAATGACAAAACTGTGGTCATTCCGATCAATAAAAAAAACTCCAACCACAGAAATATTTTTAATCAACTAACTACTACTTAAGTTCTATTACATTAAAGTCTAGGAGTGGAACTCCCAGATCACTCTTGATCATTTAGCTCCCAAGCATTTGATCTTCTTCAGTTTTCAATCAGTTCAAAAAAAGATTGACAGGAAACGCCATCATTTAAGATTCCAAAATAATTCAAAAGGCGTGTTATGGTGCTGAGTTGTCCCCCCACGTGTGTTTGCTTGTGATACTCCTGCATCAGTTGTGAGAAGCAAGTGTGGGATTGATGCACTTGGAGCCACGATAGAGGAGCCCGAACCTGTTTCGTGGAGCGATTGTTGACAAAGGTTGTAATCATTTTTGTCTTGAAACTTAATAAAAGAGTTCATTCTTGTCCCAAAACATTATGTCTTTATGTTTTTATTGATTCATGCATCTATGTCTACATCTGAACATTTAAAGTGATAAGTAGAGATTATATGTGTTGTAGCATTGTTTTCCTAAGTTTTTGCAGGCCGGCTTTGGGAGGAGACCTGCAATCTAGGAAGCTGCAAAGGAGAAAGAGGTCTACACCGGCCGCAAGGACTAAAGGTGCACGCATTGACCTTCTTTCCTCTCTCTTGTCATTTTGTTTAGATAGTTTTGGGGTGTCTTAAGGGTATAACATTATTTTAAGGGCAATCAACGCTCTACATGTAATTAGACCCAATATAAGGGGATTTTCCCCATAGCAACTATGGAGAAAAATGACCAGACAACTTTACAAATAAAAATACGTATCAAAAAAATTGTCAATGGGAGGTATAACACAATGACCATGATTTTGTGTACCACATCACAAATTTGTTTTACAAGGTAGTTTGCATTATTCTTAAACAAGTGCTCAATTATGTTTGGATTAGAATAAGATAGGAAAATTGAAGGGAAGACGATAAGTAGTGAAATATGTTAAATCAAAGGAAAATTTGGACCGTATACTCAAATCAGACATTGGTTACATGGATCTAAAATCAGTTCACACATCACCATATTACTTTTTAAGTTTCGTAGGAACCTCTATGCAATAATACAATAACTAGGACCACCTACATTATTTGTATCCTTCAATAGTGCATAAAACCATCAGAAACCATTAATCAATGCACTAAAACATATCAAAGCAAAAACTAAACCACCCATTGAAAATGGCATAGAAGAAAATGAACTTGAGACTTTGATAATAAATGATCTAGTAACTTGTGTGTTATACTACAAAAACAGGATGAATTCTTTGTTCCAACTAATTTCTCATGATTACAAGCATTATGGTGAGTTGAAAGACCATTTCTTTGTGACAGAGTTCCGAAATATAGGAATTCAACATGACCATGCATTGTTATGGATAAAAGATGCACCTATCTATGGAAGAAATACAAATGTTGAAATAGAGAATTTTGTAGACATATATTTGTCTATTGATTCAAGAATACTTGCAAATGATCTTAAAAATGTTGTAGACATAATCATCACACAACAGCTTGTAGGAAAGAGAAAAAATTTCACTGTAGGTTCAATTTCCCCATACCTCCAATGGAAAAAATAAGAATAGTTGAAGTAGCGAAATTTAACAATGATATGACAAAGAAAAATGAAAAACTGATTTTTGAGACTCTAGAACCTGGTAAATACAATGAAACTAACATGTTTGATATCTTCTTAGATAGCTTGGATTTTATAGAAGATGAATACATCAATGCAATTAAGTGTAGTTTAAATCGAACAACAATTTTACTAGAGAGGGTACCAATAGACATATGAACTAATAGTTGTTTTTGACATATTCCATAAATTTGGAATGCAAACAAGGATTCCCAATGTGTACTTGATTCATATGCAGCAACTAAATATATTATCTCTTACATGAAAAAACTTGATAAAACAATGGCATTGACATTTAAGCATATACGAGAAGAAACCAAAAAGCAAATATCGATGTTGTAAAAAAAATAACTAGGCTTGGAAAAGCTTTGTTAAACTTGCAACACATGTTTGCACAACAAGTTGT
>SNQJ01S0075821.1:49557-79558 GCA_010110895.2 Picea sitchensis
TGCTCTCACTGTCAATTATCACCTTGCATACCCTATCTTTAGTCTTGCAAGTTGTCCTGAATAAACTATTCCTCTGCATTGGTTTCTCAACTTATGGTTCTGGCTTCAAGAGAAGCTTCCTCAGCATCACAGATCTTCCATCTTCTGCTCTCTCTGCTTCAACATTCAGCTTCTGAAATGTGAGCTTAACCTCCTTCTTTATTTTTCTCGGGACATTCCCAAGACATTTGTCTTATCTTTCCATAGGCATAACATCTTATCTCTCCTCCTCTGCTTCTTCCTCTTCCTCTATAATAAGTTCTTCCACCACTTTGTCTCCCTCGGGAACTTCCTCCTCTTTCTAAGTGACTATGTGGTTTCTCAGTCTCGTCTTTGGTTTTTTGTGTCTTTTCATGGGCAACTCCCTTGCCTTTGTTCAGGATTCTACCTCTGCCTCGTTGGCTTTGTTTTCTAGCCAAATTCCCCTATGCTTTCAATGCCATCTGATAAGCATCTTCTACTGTCCTTACCGACATCATGTTGATCTCATCACGGATCTCATACCTCAAGCCATTTATATATCTGGCAACTTTTTCTTCATCTCTCTCTCTTTCTCTAGTCCTGATATTCATCTTGTAGAAAGCCTCTGTATACTCTTTC
Source organism: Picea sitchensis (assembly GCA_010110895.2). NCBI lineage: Eukaryota > Viridiplantae > Streptophyta > Pinopsida > Pinales > Pinaceae > Picea > Picea sitchensis. The sequence continues at coordinate 50,197 of SNQJ01S0075821.1, forward strand.
ACTGTCATACCCTTCTGTCTCAGGTTCTGCAACTTCCTAAACAGATTTATTTGATATTCTTTGGGTGTGAATTTAGCCTTTAGCTTCGCTACCATTTTTTCCCAATTCTTTATCTTTTGTTTGCCTTTGCTTCTCCTCTTAGCCTACAGTTCATCCCACCACAGTGTTGCATGTCCTTTCAACCTGGTGACAGCATGTCTACCCTTCTTCTCCTCATCGACATCTTCATAGTTGAAATATTTTTCCATGGATCTTATCCAATCCAACAACTTCTCAGCATCCAAATTGCCTTCATACATTGGGATGTCTATCTTTGATCTAGCTCCCAATTTAACAACTGCTCTCATCAAGCGTTCCTCGGCAACATTTTCTCCTACAACTTCTTCAACTTCGATTTCTTCACTTTCTGCCTCATTGATGTCCCCAGCATCAGGTGTCCTCCTCTGTGTTGCTTCCATCAAATCTAATATTGCATGAAGCTCTCTCATTTCTCTTTCTACAGCGTGATTGGCTATAGGTGGCTCCACACGTCTCCTCGGTGACATTGTGTTGATTATTTCTCACACATAGAGTACAACTTCGAGCTCTCTTTTTCTACCCAAAAACGAATTCAGGCTCTGATACCACTTGATGCAGACCCCCCTTCTCTCCTCGAGGTTGCTCGACCTCCTGGTCAAGGATAATTAATTATTCTTGAGCTGGATCAGCTCCTCGGGACCTTTCTAGTCTCAAACTCAAAACACAAGCCCTGTTATCGCCCTCAGGGTTTTCATGGTCATGACCTGATCATTACCGACTTGTCGTCGATCGACGGTTCACGGTAATTGTGGGTTTCCAACGTGATCGCTTTTTATCGGAGAGTTTTGTCCCCGCAATCAGAAAAGTGTTCACTTGAAACTCCTTTAAATTATGTTTGTTGATCCCTTGTCCTGACGATATCAATGGCGCTGGTAAATAGCGAGCTGTGAACTAGCACGTCCACTAATTTTTCCTCCTCTCCCCATAATGATTCCTCACCGTCAATTTTCTCGTTCTCATATCGACGGTCATCTGTGGGCTCTTCTTTCTTACCACCTTTTTCCAACTCTCACACTAACATGTGCTAGCTCCTTCTTGCATGTGACCTTGGGTTATGACCCAGGGATTAACCTCCTGGCACTTCGCAACTTTGGAACTTTCAACCAAGACCAGATCAACAGTCTTCGACCCCACTCACAATCTATGATCAAGATCCATTTCAAGACTTCGTGCTTCAGGAGTTCGGCACTTTTGACCTCCACTTTCCTCCAGAGTATTTTGTACCCGAAGTTCCATATCAGGCACCATGCGTCCTCCTTAAATCAATGCCTCCATTCAACTTTGAGACTTCAGCCTTCGAAAGTCTCAACTTCTCTACGCTTTCTTCCACACAGGGATCTTCCACCTGGAGTCGACAATCTGTTGACACGTATCCTCCCGCAAATCGACAACCATGATTGACTTCAGCTCTTCGTCTTTGGGAGTTTTAAACTCTCTGCACACGCTTCCTCTCGAAGTCATTTCACCCGAAGTTGACGATTTGTCGACGCATGTCTTCCTTAGATCGATGACTGTGAATTTCTTTAGCTCTTCGAGCTTCAGGAGTTTCAACACTCCACCTCCACTTTCTCCCAGAGTGCTTCTTCCCAAAGTACACGATCTGTTGACATGTGTCCTTCTGCAAATATCACGACCACGATCCACTTCAGCTCTTCAGGACTTCGAAAGTTTGTCACGCTCCACACTTAAAAACCTCCAAGTGAAATTTCTTGAAATCTCAGATCTGTCACCACGTGTCCTCTGGATGATGGACAATCCCTGGCCTCTTCATGACTTCAGTGAATCTTTGCTCCTATGTGTGCGCAGAGACTTAAAACTTGTGTGCTTTTTCCCAGATCCAACGATCTAGAATAATCTCACTCCCTACTAGACAGATCTTAGTCGATGACTCGTGAAATCTTCAGAGCTTCCCTTCCTTTGAAGATTTCTCTGCACTATCTCTCTTGAGCTTCACTTCTCAGACCCTTTGACTCCTGAGAGGGTTACTTCAACACCTAGACGAGCTTCCAAATCTGTGCACTCTTGCAGCATATTCTTGTGCAAGACTTAACTTCCTGCGGGCAACTATGCACACCTTGCAGCAGTCCCTTTGCACTCTTTGCAATCAAAGTTTCATGCTACCCCTTCTAAGCTTCTGAGTCGAAAAAGACTCTGTCAACGAACTCCTTGCGGACTATATGCACACCTTGCATAAACTCAACAAAGAGGAATGATTTGAAACTTATTCCATTACTTCACAGTATCATATGTTCAACAACATAACTCATTCATTCGTAAAAACGGAAAACAACATGGAAACTATAAACAATAGCGACACCATGCATTGGATCAATTTTCCTTTGTTACATTCATTCTAATTTTAAATGGCTACATCTATGATAAAACAATAACTATGAATTCAACAACAACTAAATCACAACAATCTCCTACTAATTTGTAGCAGCCTCATTCGGGCATACAACACCTCTATTTATCCCAGAAGGTCCTTAGGGTTCCCTCCAACTACTCATATTCTCGAAAAAAAACTAACTACTACTTAAGTTCTATTACATTAAAGTCTAGAAGTGGAACTCCCAGATCACTCGTGATCATTCAGCTCCCAAGCATTTGATCTTCTTCAGTTTTCAATTAGTTCAAAAAAAGATTGACAGGAAACGCCATCATTTAAGATTCCAAAATAATTCAAAAGGCACGTTATGGTGTTGAGTTGTCCCTCCACGTGTGTTTGCTTGTGATGCTCTTGCATCAGTTGTGAGAAGCAAGCATGGGATTGATGCACTTCGAGCCACGATGAATGAGTTATGTTCAACAACATAACTCATTCATTCGTAAAAACGGAAAACAATATGGAAACTGTAAACAATAGCGACACCATGCATTGGATCAATTTTCCTTTGTTATATTCATTCAAATTTTAAATGGCTACAGCTATGATAAAAAATAACTATGAATTCAACAACAACTAAATCACGGCAATCTCCTACTAATTTGCAGCAACCTCATTCGGGCATACAACACCTCTATTTATCCCAGAGGGTCCTTAGGGTTCCCTCCAACTACTCGTCATCTAAACTTAGGCTCATTGTCCTGAAGATGGATCCTGATTTGGATCCGAAACGTCGACAGTCTAATGACAAAACTGTGGTCATTCCGATCAATAAAAAAAACTCCAACCACAGAAATATTTTTAATCAACTAACTACTACTTAAGTTCTATTACATTAAAGTCTAGGAGTGGAACTCCCAGATCACTCTTGATCATTTAGCTCCCAAGCATTTGATCTTCTTCAGTTTTCAATCAGTTCAAAAAAAGATTGACAGGAAACGCCATCATTTAAGATTCCAAAATAATTCAAAAGGCGTGTTATGGTGCTGAGTTGTCCCCCCACGTGTGTTTGCTTGTGATACTCCTGCATCAGTTGTGAGAAGCAAGTGTGGGATTGATGCACTTGGAGCCACGATAGAGGAGCCCGAACCTGTTTCGTGGAGCGATTGTTGACAAAGGTTGTAATCATTTTTGTCTTGAAACTTAATAAAAGAGTTCATTCTTGTCCCAAAACATTATGTCTTTATGTTTTTATTGATTCATGCATCTATGTCTACATCTGAACATTTAAAGTGATAAGTAGAGATTATATGTGTTGTAGCATTGTTTTCCTAAGTTTTTGCAGGCCGGCTTTGGGAGGAGACCTGCAATCTAGGAAGCTGCAAAGGAGAAAGAGGTCTACACCGGCCGCAAGGACTAAAGGTGCACGCATTGACCTTCTTTCCTCTCTCTTGTCATTTTGTTTAGATAGTTTTGGGGTGTCTTAAGGGTATAACATTATTTTAAGGGCAATCAACGCTCTACATGTAATTAGACCCAATATAAGGGGATTTTCCCCATAGCAACTATGGAGAAAAATGACCAGACAACTTTACAAATAAAAATACGTATCAAAAAAATTGTCAATGGGAGGTATAACACAATGACCATGATTTTGTGTACCACATCACAAATTTGTTTTACAAGGTAGTTTGCATTATTCTTAAACAAGTGCTCAATTATGTTTGGATTAGAATAAGATAGGAAAATTGAAGGGAAGACGATAAGTAGTGAAATATGTTAAATCAAAGGAAAATTTGGACCGTATACTCAAATCAGACATTGGTTACATGGATCTAAAATCAGTTCACACATCACCATATTACTTTTTAAGTTTCGTAGGAACCTCTATGCAATAATACAATAACTAGGACCACCTACATTATTTGTATCCTTCAATAGTGCATAAAACCATCAGAAACCATTAATCAATGCACTAAAACATATCAAAGCAAAAACTAAACCACCCATTGAAAATGGCATAGAAGAAAATGAACTTGAGACTTTGATAATAAATGATCTAGTAACTTGTGTGTTATACTACAAAAACAGGATGAATTCTTTGTTCCAACTAATTTCTCATGATTACAAGCATTATGGTGAGTTGAAAGACCATTTCTTTGTGACAGAGTTCCGAAATATAGGAATTCAACATGACCATGCATTGTTATGGATAAAAGATGCACCTATCTATGGAAGAAATACAAATGTTGAAATAGAGAATTTTGTAGACATATATTTGTCTATTGATTCAAGAATACTTGCAAATGATCTTAAAAATGTTGTAGACATAATCATCACACAACAGCTTGTAGGAAAGAGAAAAAATTTCACTGTAGGTTCAATTTCCCCATACCTCCAATGGAAAAAATAAGAATAGTTGAAGTAGCGAAATTTAACAATGATATGACAAAGAAAAATGAAAAACTGATTTTTGAGACTCTAGAACCTGGTAAATACAATGAAACTAACATGTTTGATATCTTCTTAGATAGCTTGGATTTTATAGAAGATGAATACATCAATGCAATTAAGTGTAGTTTAAATCGAACAACAATTTTACTAGAGAGGGTACCAATAGACATATGAACTAATAGTTGTTTTTGACATATTCCATAAATTTGGAATGCAAACAAGGATTCCCAATGTGTACTTGATTCATATGCAGCAACTAAATATATTATCTCTTACATGAAAAAACTTGATAAAACAATGGCATTGACATTTAAGCATATACGAGAAGAAACCAAAAAGCAAATATCGATGTTGTAAAAAAAATAACTAGGCTTGGAAAAGCTTTGTTAAACTTGCAACACATGTTTGCACAACAAGTTGTATATGTTTTTTTGTCTCTACCATTAAATTCAAGTTCAAAGAAATGTGTATTTATTAATACTTCACCCAAAGATCAATGAGATTTTGTTCTAAAAAAACCAAAAGGTCTACAACAAGAACCAGATAATTAAAAAAACATAATATGTCCTTCAATCGTTGATTACTATTTGCAACGTCCTGCGAACATTGAACATGTTGATATTATGGTAGTTGTGAGAGGTATTAACCTCCATTGTGACCTTTGACAAGATCAGAATATTTCGGAAGCAAGAAAAGAATTGAATATAACCCTAGAAGAGATGTCAGCTAAAGATAATTAATATTAATTAATTAGCACCCAGAATGAGAAGTCAACCTTGACAATCTGGCAGAGGCAGTATAAATATAGGAGGTTAGTCTTCACTTTACACACAATTCTCATAATCGTAGAGATACACTTGTGCGCACTGCAGTTGGGGAGTTTTGTGCGGAAGTCCTGGAGAAGGTGTTGTCGCCAGTTCTGAAGTCTATAGTTTCGGTCTTTTTGGGTTGGACTCTCTGATCAATCTTGGTTATCTCTTGATTGGTGCATTAGCCTTGGTTGGCTATTGATTTGCTACCAAAATTCTTCTCTTTTTCAAGGTCAAGGTGCTCGGGGGTGGCATTAGTGCCTATCGTTGGGTGACAATATATCTATATTGTCTATGGTTAAACGAGCACATCCAATATTCTAACAGATTATGGGCCAACACCTCCTTAATTCATTCTAACCACTACAATGGAGCATAGACATAAGGATACTAAGCTCGTTGAAGAACTGTCGCTAGGGTTTTCTAGCAGGAGCAGTTACCAAAGCACTGTCTCTAGGGTTACTGATGCAAACCCCCTACCTCTGCCTCGGTAGGGTCCGCTGACCTCCCAGTCTAAAGGATCGTTCTACAACCCTTGATGAGCTGAAATGTCACTTTAGTTCCCTACTGGAACCTTCAACAAATCCACGGGTCCTTCTTTTGAAGCCCCACCTATGCGAACAAGCACAAGGTGCGAGATTTCCCTCCACATGACCACTGACGGTGACCATAGGCCTTGTCAAAAGGCGCTTCACATTTTGGGACTTCGGAACTTCTACATGTGAGCCACCCTTGACTCCTATTTCTCGAATCCCCAATTGACCAATCTACAGTCCTTCGCTCTTGTCGATCGACCACTGGGATCATATCGTTATTTCACAATTTTGGGACTTTCAATGAAATGTTGTCCAACTCCTCCAAACCCCAAAATCCGAAATAAGAGCCTAGCGCTTGCTAGCTCCTACCTTATCCTCTATTCATATGACCCCCTGTGTTGTCTTGCTTTGTGCTTGTTTTAATGTGTTTATGTCTTCTTTTGCTAAGTGCTTCAAGATGATTAGATAGATTTTCTTATGCGTACTGCTAATGATATGTGAGAATATTAGATCGGATCCATATGAATGTGCTTAGTTCTTGATCTGCTAGATATGACCTATCTATTGATGTTAAGTGCTTAAGTACGTTATAACATTGTGAATGTTGTGAAGCCCTGTTTTATTAGCGAAGTGATTAATGATTATATATTGAGGAACTGACGGTGTTAAGTTCTTTATTAAGTGTTAGAATCACAGATATGTGTCCCAGCTAAGGTTGCAAACACATGAGTCTTGCAACCACCCCTACCTCTACCTTGGGTGAGACTTCATCTGCTTCGCAGGTGTTGCTGAAAGGGTCGGTAGTTAGGGCTTTGTTGGTGCGTTGTTGTATCGTTGAACCCTGGGTCTACCCCTGTGCCAACAAATGTTTACGTTGTCGGGACCTGAAACTGTGATTGCTGGGAACTGAGAAAGAAGAATCTATGTGCAAAGATTCATCCTAAAATTGTGAAATCTTTGTGCGTAGATAAGTGCCCTAGTGTGCAGTGTCCTACTCGATTTATAAATCTTTGTGCTAAAGAAGGAAACCTGATCTAAAGAAAGGAGGTCAGATCTGAAGAAAAGAAGCAAGATCTGAAAGCTTTGTTCTCTAAGAAAGGTAAAAGTGAGAATCTTTGATTAAAAGAGGTAAGATCTGCAAGCTCTATGCTCTGGTAAAGGTAAGAATAGTTAAAAGTTTTAGATCTGGAAGCTTTGTGCTCTGTAGAAGTAAGATAAGTGGAAAATTTTGTTTCTAGAGTATGGATCTAGGTATGTTTAATAGAGTTTGTCCTAGTTTGAAAACTAGGGCGTTAATAGCTAAAAAAATATTTGATACGAGTAGATCTGATAAGAATAGTGAAAGATATGTTATACCTATGCATAGAAAGAATGTTTGGACTAACGAATGGATGTAGGATCCTAGAAAGAATTTACTACAGGTTAGCTCCTATGATCCTAGTGCATAGTACATAAGAGGTTGGGGATCACTTAAAAGAAAGAGAGGATCAACCCTCTGTTACAGTTGCAGAAAACCGAAAACCAGGACATCTTGCTAAAGAATGCCCTGGGAAAAGACCTAGTTGTCTTTGTTGCAAAGATATGAACCATGAAGTGTTGGATTGCCCCAGAATGCTTGCTAAGCTTGAAAGTATGAATATAAGACAAGAAAACCCTAAGGCAGATCCAGAAACTAAGGCTATAGTAGAACCCCAGAAAGAATCAGAGAAGGTATTGCTACAGATGAAAGAAACCTTGGATGACCACTGACATGTTAGATTATCAGAGATCTTTAAAGAAAAGGAATGCCTTGAAGCAAGAATAGGAGACTTCGACATTGACTGTGTTCTAGATGAGGAAACACGGGTGAATGTCATGACTGAGAGAACTTGGGAAGCTATAGGGAGGCCTTCTATGACTCCGTCATTAGGAGGAATAGGGTTATTCAGAGGAAAACTGGTAAACCTGTGTGGAAGGCTTGCCCAGATACCTATGACTGTCAATGGAACTTCGATGGAGGAAGATTTTGAGATTATTAAATTTGTTGAAGACCGCACCCCATATACCATGTTAATAGGAAAACCTTGGATTGACAGAGATCAAGCCAAACGAAAGAAAGAAGAAGAAGTCTTGGAGCAGAAGAAATAGGAGTTAAAAGATTTCATGACTAGAAGGATCGCACACTTGATTGAAGAATAGGAGAACAGATTGAAGCTATTTGACACTAGAGACCCTGATGTCGAAGCTACAGGAGCACTAGCAGACCCACAGAAGACTGAAGTACTTACTCTAGATAAAGAAGAGGCATTACCATTGAATCCTAGGAAAGAATCTCAACAGCGCGCAGTGACTATGTTAAAAGAAGATAAGAATCAGAAGGGAAAAAGACATACAGAGACAAAGCTCACTGGAAAGAAGGCTAGAAAGCAAAGAAAGAAGAGAGCTAAGTTGCAGAAGGTTCCAGAGGGAACTTCACAGACAAAAAATTTGCAGAATTGGAGCTTCGTCGGGATATCAGAATAGAGACACATGGCACTTCGCCATGGAGAAGCAATATAGTCGTTGGGGATATTATAACTGTTCAATCGACGCTCCAAACGGGCAGAAAGGAAATAAAGGCTCATCATCAGACCATTAGACCATGCCATAACGGATCAAACGAGAGTTAATGGAGGCTCATAACCATTGCAAGTGAACCGTTGTCGAGTTTCCTACTTATCCCATCGCGCCATGCCCGGAGAACACTTTTTCTAACTGAGAATTTGAAGCTTGCAGACTAAGAAAATTGTATACATTGATCATTGCGTTATTATTGTTTGTTCTAGTGTCATATCTAAGTTCATCGTGACCCCGATAATTTTAATCCTGAGTGCGTATGTCCAATGAGATCACCGTAGTTGAAGAATCAGTAATGGAAGTTCTCCTCGACTTAATGACTAAAAGAGTCATGTCGGAGAGAGGAGTGTCTACATGTGTACAAGCATCTTCGACGAGAGGACTGTTGGCCTCTTCGTCCACTGCTCAAGCCGGTCCATCCCAACCAGTGGATGAAAAGAGAACTAAGCATAGGGATGATCTCGTGAATGCTAAGTTAATCCCAAGTATACTACCCACCTATCTACCCCCTCTGAGTGACGTGATAAATTGAAATAGTGTGCCCAGATATTTTGAGTACACCTTGGTCACTGCGTACCTCCCGAAGGGGATACGCGCAGTTCACGCCGAACAAGATAAAATTGCAGCATTGAAGTTTAGTGACTTCAACCTCAGTGACAGGAAGGTATATAGCATGCTCTCCCCACATAAGTATCTAACCAGAACAAAAGGAAAGAATTCAAAGATAATTCCTCAATCATGGACCCATAACCTCGTGCAGTCCACACTACTCAACGCCATGAATATCCCGCACTTCGGAAGGTACCAAGAAGTGAACGTCTGCGACAAGATACTGTTGTTATGTTACCATGGTGGATACTTATGGTTAAACCACTGTATCATAGTGGATTCGATGTTCATCAATCAAATCACAGGGCTAAGCATGCAAGGCCCTGACCCGCATGATTTTTACCCGGGAAAAGCCATGGATCGTGCTCTTGCCCAGAAGATTAAAGACACTTACAGAGATGTCGAGAAGGGAACGTGAGGCTACAAGGTAGCTTCTATCTAGAGCAGCGTAGTGTGCCTCACCTACCAATTGATCGCAGGAAAGTTGGTGTGAAAGAATTGACCCACCCAAGTCACTGGTTTCATAGTCGACCTCACAGGGAAGTGCGCAGAAGGACTTGAGATGAATTGTGTGCAGTACCTGGTAAACCAGTTGGAACTAGACTACAGGGAAGCCCATGATCAAGGGTATGAATTTCACTTCAGTTGGTTATTGATCCTGATCGCTTTCATTGCATGGGAGATGCTGGAAGGTGCGACCTTCCCAGACATCGAGTCATTTGAACCTCTAGCTGCGAAGTTCAGTACACTATGGTACTTGAACTACATGAACAAGAAATGGCAGACGAATGTTGTGTTCCACACATATTACAACCAGTTGAAGATAGCCATCCAGTCCAAGCCTCTTATGACCTCGAATACCCTCCACAGGTTTCAGCCCTTAATGAAATTCAGCGCGGACCGCCATTTTATTTACATCACAGCGTGCACAGATGGACATAAACAACAGTTATAATCATACTACAAGTTGACGGAGGATGACTTGGAAGAGATTACAAAGGAATGGTCGGTGAACCTCCTTGTTCCAACAGACCCTGCAGAGATGTCCAATGTTGACAGCCTATAAACAACGCAGGATACAACCGGACCTAGCAAGATAAAGAAGACCAAAGAGGTCCATGATTTAGATAGCACATATGTGAAGACTACTTCCATCTCAGCAGAGCAAGGAGGAGATGGCAGAAAGATAGATGGTGCAGAAGTTGAACAGAAGAAAGGTGAGGTTACACCACCTAGAGACGAGGAGGATCCCTCTAAGAAAAGGAAGGTTTCCCCTCCAAAACCTTCTTCAAGGAAGAAATCAAAAGCAACCAGGACCAAATTTGAGACCACCCTCACCTCAGACAACTTCGACTTCATCGTCGCAGCATTGAACGATGCTTCGTTGGAGATATCAGAGAAGCAAGAAGCTAAGTAGGAGGAGGTGTTCAATCGGATTAAGTACGAGCTCCAAGGGGTGCATCAGGCATTACAGTCCAACCACGTAGTTTCTACTGCGCCTTTGTCGGCAGGAACAGCAAAACTAGGTGATGAGCCAGCTCAACTACACTGCATCGCTGATACAGTCGAAGCTTGCCTTCGACAAGCTCAGGAAGAGACAGCACAAGTCACCCAGGCTTTAGCACAATTACAGAAATACCTTGAGGAGAAATGCAATGATGCAGAACGGGAAAATATTTCTCTGCAAGTGAAGTGGGATGAAGAAAAAGCACAGTTACAACAAAGCAAGGAATAGTTGCGCGCCGAGCAACTTGAAGTAAAGGAAAGCATTCACAGAGAACTTCGCTCTGTGACATTCGTCGAAGTAAAGATTGAAGAACAAGTTGCACAGCAGGTGGCACAACTTGAACAGGTAATCCAGCAGCTCCAATAGTGCATAGTAGACTTGGAGCTCTACATTGTGCCCAAGACCCATTAAGATGTAAGAGACCTATGGAAAGCAACTACCCACAGTGCAGTTGACAGATTAAAATCTCTTGCCTTGGAGTGCAAACAGCTGAGTAACCAGACCGCCCAGACATATGAGAACCTCACCAAGAACCCAGAGTTACAGGCGCTAGAGTCGCAGCTTCAGGAAGCAAAGCAGCATGCAGACACACTACAGGCACAGTTGAAAGCTCTGTCAGTTGTCGACAGAATGAAGAGGTCTCATAAGCAATGCAATGCCCAGCAATAGATCCATACAATTAAAAGAAGAGTGATGGAAGTTACTCAATGGCTCCAACCAGTACAAGATAAATTGTGCCAGTTATTCATAGAGGTTGAAAGCTAAGGAGCATAGCTAGAACAAGTTGTCATTGCAACGGAACAGCGCCTAAAAGGGCCCGTGAATGATACAGTGATCCAGGAATTCACCAAGCAAGAGGTCGTAGCACAGTAGCAGGTCAAAGAAACTCGAGCTAAGCTCAAGGCCTTCGAAGTGGAACTAGCCAGATCAGAGTGACTCAAGACGAGTCACAGGTGAGTGTTGGGGGCATGTTGGCCCTTGACCAAGTTTTGGGAGATTATTGGTCATAGTGACCTATTTTGGGACTTCGACAACCTGTCAAAGGAGGAGCGCAAAACAAAGTGAAGATCACGAGATCTCGGCTCACTTTTGGATCCTTTTGGGTTTTGGGGAATATGTAACGGGATTGGGATGTCGGCCCATGGGTTTACCCATGTTTAAGCCTATTTTGTAAAGTATAAATAGAAGGCTAGGCAATGTAGAAAGAGAACGAGTAGGCTGGTAATATAAGTGTTAAAGGCTAAGTGCTAGTGTGGATTGTAAGGGATTTGTGCATTATGTGTAAGATTTGCAGAGCTGAGTGCAAGTCCTTGTGCAAGACTGTAGAAGGATTTGTGATGTAACGCAAGGAAGAAAGATCTAGCAAGCTGTGCAGATGTTCTGTCCTATGTGGAGTAAGGGTTTTAACGGATTTTTGTTTGTAACCGATTGACTGAAGACAATAAAGAAGAAGAGTTGGTGGACATAGCCCCAGGGTGGGGGTGAACCACGTAAACATTGTGTTGTCTTGTTTTGTGCTTGTCTTAATGTGTTTATGTCTTCTTTTGCTAAGTGCTTCAAGATGATTAGATAGATCTGCTTATGCTTAGTGCTAATGATATGTGAGAATATTAGATCTGATCCATATGAATGTGCTTAGTGCTTGATCTGCTAGATCTGACCTATCTACTGATGTTAAGTGCTTAAGTACGTTATAACAATTTGAATGTTGCGAAGCCCTGTTTTATCAGCGAAGTGATTAATGATTATATATTGAGGAACTGGCAGTGTTAAGTGATTTATTAAGTGTTAGAATCATAGATCTATTTCCCAGCTAAGGTTGAAAACAACCTAAGTCTTGAAACCACCCCTGCCTCTACGTTGAGTGAGACTTCATCTGCTTTGCAGGTGTTGCCGAAAGGGCCAGTAGTTAGGGCTTTGTTGGTGCATTGTTGTAGCATTGAACCCTGGGTCTGCCCCTGTGCCAACATACTCCTACGGCTACATTACATAAATGTTCATCCAGACTTGACTACGATCTAGACCTACTACAGGAAACCATTTAAGGCAACCCCAACCACTACATGTACAAAGGTATGGTCTGGCATTAAAATCCTTACAACGCAAATCCTCATGGGATCGGATTTCATATAAAAAAAATGTGAGAGGTTCAATGCCTCTCTTTCTTATGAAATGCATGTTGATGTGATGGAATGCTGGTGCGATGCTCCTGCATCATACTCTGCAGCTAGGAAAATCATGATCTCCTCTTCTCCAGTGTTGAAATCCTCCTGGATCCCAAATTCTCTTCTGGAGTTTTCCTCCTGCTCCTCTCCAACTATGTTGTTGCTTCTTCTTCTTATTTCCTGCTGCTATGGTAGGCTCTCCCCTGTTCATCTCTTCTTTGTTGACTGCTTCTGTTGATCTTAACATCATCTTTCTGATATCCTCTATCACTATGTCCAGCTGCTCCAGTGGTTGGCTCTTCTTATGTAGTCTTCTCTGCTGCACTTCCTTCTCATAAGTGGGAAGATCTACTCGATCTCCCATTTTGTCTTTATCTCCCCTTGTGGCATCAAGTTTCCACTCTATTGCAAACTTTAATTCCGCAGTCTCATCACCAAGTTGATGCTTAGTTTTCTCCTTTGGCAGATTGTCTTCTTCTGTCATCTCCTTTGTTGGTACATCTCGAGCTTCCTCTAATTGCTCCTCTAGCTAGTATGCTCCTCCATATGTCTCCAACTTGACCTGTCGGATGTGCCTACCTTCCTCCAGGGCTTCTATTTCCTCATGCAGCTCAGCAAAGTCGATGTCGTCTGCTTCCTTTTCTGTTGCAAGATCCAGTGCTGCAATCATTTCTAGTTCAGCTTCCTGGCTAAAACTTTTGAGCAATTATGATGAATTCTCTTCTCTTGAATTTTGCATGACTGCCTTCTGGCAGTCATCTGTTGGTTCTATATTGTCCAACCAATCCTCCAACATCCTCAATTCTATCTCCCATTGAGTGAGAATCTCATTTGTGTGCTCCCCTTCTTCTCCTTGGGCATCTTTTGTTATCTCCTCCTTCATCATGATGGTAACCACTGGTTGTCTTTCTCCTACTGCTAAACTTTCATCATGTGCATTGGCCTCTTCCTAGTTGTTTGGTAGGAATACCTTGATCCCTCCAATAATCAGAATACTCTTCTGATCCTCCTCCTGGATGGTGAAAGTTTTTAACTTGTCATCATCTTCATTCACATGGTCTTCAAACCCACATGAATCTTCTCCTATCAGCACTCCTCACTGACATGGACTCACTTCTGAGCTCTCGAGACTTTCAGACACTCTCATCTCCTTCTCCCTGCCCACCTGGCAATTTGGGAATTTTCTGCTACCCACCTGGTCGTCTATGAGATCAATCGATCCCATCTCGTTGTCCACTTGGAAATCTGAACTTTCGAACTGCTCCCCTGGAAGTATTTGAGACCTCCACCTGGCCTCTTTCCATTTCCCACCTGGCAATTTGAAAGACCATTTCCACCCACCTGGAAGTTTATGAGATCTTCATCTGATCTCTCTTTCTCCTCCTCATCACTGAGACTCTTCCCATCTTCTGGTTCACAGATGTGAATGAGTTCCTCCTCTGGTTCACTGAGGTTTTCAACATGCCTCAGCCACCTTCTCATCATCCTTCAATGTTCTATGGCCAAAATTTTATTTACTGGACACTTCACCTTATTCCTCATAAGCCATTCATACACCTAATGTATATTTGCATCCCATTGCATTTTCAATGCAAGATTCTCCATCCTTGCTCTTATCTCAATGAGCTCCAGATCCATCTCTTGATTTCTTTCTTGCTTTCGGCCTTCTCTTTGACCACACTCATGGCCTTCAGTAACCATCTCCAACTTCTACCTGCCCTCTCAGCAAGTCTATGGATCACTCTACATATGAGAGCATCTCCATCATCTTTTACAACTCACCTAGTTGTTTGAATTTTAGTTGTTGTGTCCATGCAACAACCTTCTCCCAGAGCATCGGTACTCTGTCCTCCTTTCACATGTTTCCTACAAGAAAACTTTTGTTTATGATACCACCTGATGTTATTAGGTCATCTCCTTTCACCATTTCTCCTTTTTCTCTTGTCTACAAACAAATTTCATCCTTTTGATACCACTTGATGTCATCAAATTACCTCCTTTACCTATAGAAATCAATTATGTGCTCTGATACCCCCTGATGCAGACCCCCTACCTCTACCTCGGCAGGGTCCGCTAACCTCCTGATCTAAAGAATTGTTCTACAACTCTTGATAAGCCGAAATGGCTCTTTAGTTCCCTGCTGGAACCTTCAACAAATCCACAGGTCCTTCTGTTGAAACCCCACCTGCGCAAACAAGCACAAGGCGTGATATTTCCCTCCACATGACCACCGACAGTGACCACAGGCCTTATCAAAAGGTGCTTCACATTTCAAGACTTAAGGACTTCTGCATAAGAGCCACCCCTGACTCCTATTTCTCGAATCCTCGATTGACCAATCTACGGTCCTTCGCTCCTCTCGATCGATGGCTGCGATCGTATCGTGATTTTGCGATTTTGGGACTTTCAATGAAATGTTGTCCAACTCCTCCAAACCCTAAATCCGTAATAAGAGCCTAGCGCTTGCTAGCTCCTACCTTAGCCTCTGTCCATATCACCCCCGCTATGACTTCGGGCCAAACCTCAAAGAGTTTCAGGACTTCGCGACTCGCAAAGTCGAAAGACTTCTCACCTCATATCTTTCGATCCCTGAAATTTTGAAATCCTCCCACGTCAAATAAATGGTCCTCACTGTCCCGTGATCCAACGGTCCACGTTCCTCCTTTGCGAAGCCAGAACTTTGCGACTCGGGATTTTTGGATGGTTCTCTCCTTCAAACCCCCGGTACCCAAAATGTCGAAATACCGATGCTTTCGATCAATGGCCCATAGCCTGACTCGATCCAACGGCTCAGAGTCTTTTCATGATTTCGCGTTTCACGAGTTTCACAAACTCCACCCTTTGACTTCCTTCCATATCAAGTCAGTGAAATGTTGCATGCTCACCACGTGTCCCTTCTGATGGATGGTCCGGATGATTTTGTGAACTTCCCTTTCACGAGTTTGCTCCTCTGGTCCTTGCAAATCTTCCGGTGTCTGGTTTCACGAACACCCCGGATCTGCTACCACCTGTCCTCTTTGATGATGGACGATTCTGATAGTTTTGAAACTTCTCTCATGCACCTTCCTCTGGATCCAATGACTTTCAGTCCACACACTCAGATCGAACAGTCCAAATCTAATCTTCTCATGTGCACATTCTCACTTGTCTGGACTCTAATCAGACGGTCCAGATCCTCCCACGATCTACGGTTGCGATCAAATCATGATTTCGCATGTCGTGACTTTGAAAACTAAGGACTTCTCTCCTCCCAACTCTTGATATCTGATCCCACGAAATGAACCACCAGTTCAGATCTCTTCTGGATTAATGGCTCCCATTCCTCCTAGGCTTTGAGAGTTGAATGACTCTCACCTTTATCCTCCTCGCAACTTATCTCTATCTGATGGTTGTCGGTTGTCGACGCTTCTTCTTCGAAGGTTTTCTACCATCCGTTCAATGCCTTAACGAGTCTCAGCCAAATCCTTTGGTGCTAACTCTCCTGAACTTTGATCTTTTGGTTTAGAATATTTCCAGTCGTTCGAAGGTCTCAACCTTCGAACTCCTCCCTGCAGACTCAACTCTTGGTCTCGCTTGTGCTTCTGAAAATTGTTATCTCTTTTGATCTTATAGACTTACTCAGTTTTCTAAGGGACGTGGCCCTTGCTTCCTTGGAAGAATTCTAGTGTCCTCCTGACACACTTTGCACTCACCCTCCTGAGCTTTTGAACTTGGCCCGTTCTCCTTGTGCTTGATTGGCCTTCAGATGGTTGTCTCTTCAACACTTCATTTGAATGTTGGCATGGTGCACTCCTTGCATAGGTCTTCCTCCAGAGTGTTCAGTAACTATGTCCCTATCTCTCCTTGAAGGGATATAAGTGCCCTCCTAGCGACTTATGCTCAAGCACTCTTTGTTGAGCTGATAGAGTATTTGGAAACTCTATGAGTGTCTTTCCTGAGACACTTCTCTTCTCTCAGAACTCGAAATAGAGTTCTCCTTATGCATGTTATGCACTCGCTCAATGCCCTCCTGGAAGAACTCTACAGAACCTTCAGTAGTTTTGACTTCTCTCTGAACTCGATAAAGATTCCTTCCTGTGCACACTTGCATCGGCTCAATGCTCGCCTGGCAGAGCTCTACAGAGTTCTCAGTAACTCCGGTTCTTCCTTTGAACTCGATAAAGAGTTATTCTCATGCACTCCTTGAACAGATCCTTCCTCCAAGGTATTTAGTAACCTTGAGGTTCCTCTTGAGCTGGTGATCGCTCTGGTGCGCCCTCCTGAGACACGTTATTTTCTGACTCCGCAGAGGTCATATGCGCACTCCTTGCGCTGGCTATAGAACCTCCGATGTTTTGTTGTGCACTCCTTGCACAGCCTAAAGAATCCAGAACGATATTACACAACTCAATGAAGATAAAATAAATATATCTCCTACTGCAAGTGAAATTAATCATACATCTACAACATTCATTCATGAAACATTCACAAACACATAAACACATGATATGTAGGAAAAACTGCTTTTCTATTATCTTTGTGTGTCTATACAGATGTTCATAAAACTGGACTGTAACAAAGACCCATTTCTCTCAAGCTCTCTCTCGGAACTTATAAGACCTCCTCAGGCCTCTCTACCCTAGATCTCCCTATCTTTCTCTTCCTTTCTTAATTACAAAAGAGGGCTCTTCGAGCTTATCCTCTCCTCACTGTTTTAGTGTTGTTGCTATCTCAGATATGGCACCATACTCCTATGGCTACATTACATAAATGATCATCCAAACCTGACTACGATCTGGACCTGCTATAGGAAACCATTTAAGGCAACCCTAACCACTACCTGTACAAAGGTATGGTCTGGCATTAAAAGCCTTACAACGCAAATCTTCATGGGATCTGATTTCGTATAAAAAAAATGTGAGAGGTTCAATGCCTCTCTTTCTTCTGAAATGTGTGTTGATGTGCTAGAATGTTGGCGCGATGCTCCTGCATCAGTTACTAGCAGGTGCAGTTGTAGAAACCCTAAAACCCTGATCCATAACCTTATGATGGAACACCTCATTCAAGGAGAAGGTATTCAATTGTGCTTTAGTCCAATGCATATCTTGGCACTCTCAGAAGGCAAAAACGTCAAAGTAGAAATTTTGGGTCAAAGATTGACCAGCCATCAGTCAACCGAAGTCATGAATGAAAAGACCAGTCATCTACACTTCTCAACACTCACAGGAATGCTTGAAGATGATATGTGGATAATTGAAGGTGGAGATTCTAGGCATATGACGGGAGATCGAGCCAAAATCTCCAATCTAAATGAAAAAAATACATCGTACAAGGTAGAGGTTGGAGACAAAATCACTTACCTAGTCGAAGGAATTGGTCAAGCCTCCGTTAATTTGAAAACATGTAACAATGTTCATTTGACCAATGTCTTATATGTACCTGGTTTAGAAAAGAATCGTGTATCCATATCTTACCTAGAAGACAAAGGAAACAAAATAGCATTTGTAGATGGAAAAGTGTTATCCTGGCCTAGAGACTCGAGCATAGAGAATGCTAGGGTTATTAGAACCCGTGAAGGAAATCTATACAGACTACTAGAACAAAATGATGAAGCTCTTGTACATAATGAAGTCAATCCCAATGAACTTTTGCATAGAAGGTATGTTCATATTAACTATCAAGCATTACCCTTCCTCAAAAGGATGGTTGAAGGAATACCAGAATTATAGTCTACACATGAAGGAATTTGCAAAGGATGTGCTCTTGGAAAGAATATCAAGAAACTATTCCCAAGCAGCAACAATAGATCTAAGGAGACTCTAGATCTAATACATTCAGATGTTTGCGGTTTGATGCCAGTCAAATCTCTAGGAGGATCTCTTTACTACTTAATCTTCATAGATGATTACTCCAGAAAGACTGGGTTATATCTCTTGAAAACAAAGGACAAAGTATTCAGCAAGTTTCAAGAATTCAAAGCAGAGATAGAGAACCTCACAAACAATAAAATCAAGACCTTGAGAATAGATAATGGAGGAGAATATACATCCAAGGAATTCGTTGACTTTTGCAAATCGGAAGGGATTAGGAGGGAGGTGACTATTAAACGATCAAGGTTTATCTATGTATTTATGGGGAGAAGCATCCATGACAGCAATATATGTTCAGAACAGAAGTCCTCACCACATATTGAAGGATATGACTCCAGAAGAAGCCTTCTCAGGAAAGAAACTTAATGTGGAACACTTAAGAATCTTTGGATGCCCTATTTACTTTCACATTCCCAAGGATAAAAGGAATAAATTAGAACCCTCGGGAAAGAAGGGAATATCCATGGGATAGAGTAGGATTATAGAATCCATATC
The DNA here is from genome assembly GCA_010110895.2 of Picea sitchensis. Taxonomy (NCBI): domain Eukaryota; kingdom Viridiplantae; phylum Streptophyta; class Pinopsida; order Pinales; family Pinaceae; genus Picea; species Picea sitchensis. The sequence continues at coordinate 69,620 of SNQJ01S0075821.1, forward strand.
CCGGAACAACATAAGATTGAAGTCAGCAGAGACGTGACCTTCAATGAAAAGATAGCTTTCAAGAAATCCATAGAAGAAACTATAGAAGAAGAAGAGTATGAAGAGCCTATTGAAGAAGGCACATGTCTTCCAAAAAGTCAGAATGAAGAAAAAGAAAAACTTGATCATCCGATGCAACCATGTGATACCATTGATTCAGACACTATACCCAAGACCAAGAAATGACCAGCTTGGCTTGAAGCTACCCTACAAGAAGCAGAAAGGCTCAAGGCCCCAACTGGGACCTTCAGAAAAAGTAAGAAGCCCAAAAGATTCTCGAGTTATGCAGCATGTATGACAAAGCTTCTAGACGAAGAACCTGCCATGTTTGAAGAGGCGGTTCAGAAGAAACAATGGAAGGAAGCCATGACAGAAGAACACCAGTCCATCATGAAAAATTATGTATGGGAAATTGTGCCTAGTCCTAAAGAAAAATTACTAGTAACTTCAAAATGGGTCTATAAGATCAAGCATGCAATAGACGGAAGCGTGGACAAATACAAAGCAAGGTTCGTAGCTAGAGGATTCTCCCAAAAGGAGGGAGAAGACTATGGCAAAACACTTTCTCATGTTGCCAAATATACTTCCATTAGAGCTATCATGTCTCTTGTCACTTTCATGGGATGGAGTTTTCATCAGATGGATGTAAAGACAGCTTTCCTCAATGAAGCAATCAAAGAAGAAGTATACATTGAACAACTTCAAGGGTTTTAAGTACATTCCATAAACACTCATGTTTGCAGACTAAATAGATCTTTATATGGACTCAAGCAAGCTCCAAGAGCTTGGTATGCCAGAATAGACAGCGACCTAATGAGACTTGGTTTCTCCAAAAGTCATGCAGATCCAAATCTTTACTACAAAGTCATGAACAATGCACCTGTGATTCTACTGCTATATGTCGACGATCTATTCCTAACAAGTGAAGAGTCTCTCATCATCCAGTGCAAAAAGGAACTAGCTTCTGAGTTTTATATGAAAGATCTTGGTTTCGTGCATTATTACTCGGGACTAGAAGTATGGCAGATGCATGGTGAAGTATTCCTTGGACAAGGAAAGTATGCAATAAATATTCTTCGGAAGTTTGGAATGATGGATTGCAAATCCATGGACACTCCTATGACCACATATATAAGAAAAGTAAGAGATTTAGATTCTGATCCAGTAGATTTGTCACTATATCAACAATTGGTTGGGTCATTGATGTATTTAGTAAACACTCGGCCAAACATTTTCTTTTTCGTAAACACACTAAGCCAGTTCCAGGTGGAACCCAGACATGAGCATTGGATAGCTGCAAAGCATGTTTGAAGATATATTCATGGGACACTAAACTATGGTTTAAGATATACGGCATCCAGTGATATACAGCTTCATGGATTCACATATATAGATTGGGCATGAAGTGCAGAAGACAGAAGGAGTACTTCAGGGATGTGTTTCAGCTTGGGCTCTACTATGATATCTTGGGACAGCTGGAAACAGAAGTTTGTCGCACTCATCACAACAGAAGCAGAATATATCACAGCATGTGAGGTATGTACAGAAGCAATATGGCTGAGAAAGCTAATTTCTAGATTATTTGATCAGGTTCCAGATTCGACCATAATACACTGTGACAATCAGAGTTGCATAAGGCTATCAGAACACCTAGTGTTTCATGAACGGTTGAAACACATTGAGATCAAATACTAATTTATTCGAGATAGAGTCTAGGAAGGAGAGGTAAAGCTTCAGTATATCCCCACAGATGAGCATACAGTAGATATATTGACAAAGCCTTTGTCCAGAAAAAAATTTGCATATTTCCGAGACAAATTGGGGATCATGGAAATAACTCCCTTAGCTGAAAGGGAAGATATGACTCTCTAGGTTGGGAGGGAGCACTGGCATATCATTGATTTGAGGACAGTCATTTTCAAGTTTGAAAAATGATCCAATTTGGGTAGTTCCTTTCCAGTTCAGAAAGTGGTTTGAGATTTCTAACGGACAGGCATTTTCCAATTCGAAAAATGGTCCAGATCAAATGGTCATTTTCGTAATTAAAATGGTTCTATGGATTGTTGATGTACCATAGACAATGATTCATCTTGTGGCCAGTGTGGGGGAATGGTCTAGGACAGTCTCTCTTCTTGATGGTCACTCTCAGTAGTGGTCAAGAAGACTAGTTTGCCTCGCTGGACAGTCATTATTTCGAAGCTCACAGTTGTGAGAAGTTTCAAAGAATGGTTTGTTTTGGAGGTTGGTGTAGCACAATCATTTCCTTAGGAAATGGTCCGGACAGTCATTCCCTAGGGAAGATTCATTCTCTCCAGGTTGCACTTTTTTTAGTGCCGAAAGAATGGCCTGGATGGGTGAATGGTCCAGGTTCAACAATCAGGGACAGGCATTCCCTAGGGCAAACTCATTCTCTCCAGGTTGCACTTTGTTTAGTGCTATAGAAATGGCCCGAATAGGTGAATGGTCCAGGCTCAGAAATCAGGACAATTATTCTTCCTTGCTTGAGAAGAATAGTCCAAATAGCCCATCATTGATGTTCTACTCTAAGGGCAGATGCTCTTCTAGATCTCACAGATGTGAGTGGAAGAATGGACCAGATGACTCAATTTATATCATAACATTGTTTATGGTTTCTGTGTAGGTTGATATCAGTTGATATGATCACTATGGAGATTGTATGTCTCCAGACAGTAGAGGTATGCTATTGTGGTGGATATGTTCCACTGTTTGTGACTATGTGTCACAGATTGAGTAGTTGTGTACTACTATAGATAAACATAGTTGTGTTCTGTCAGTTGACATTATACTAGTTGTCATGGAAATTATCCAGTTGGATAATAATGACGGTGCTCGTGACTTAACTAGCCCGTGTGGCTATAGTGATGCTACCAGTTGAATGGTATGTTTGTTTTCAAGACTATTATCAGTTATACCTCCCTATCTAGGAGGGAGTGTTGATATTATGGTAGTTGTGGGAGGTATTAACCTCCATTGTGGCCTTTGACAAGATTAGAATATTCTGGAAGCAAGAAAAGAATTGAATATAACCCTAGAAGAGATGTCGGCTAAAGGAGATAATTAATATTAATTAATTATCACCCAGAGTGATAAGTCAGCCCTAATAGTCTGGCAGAGGCAGTATAAATACAAGAGGCCAGTCTTCACTTTACACACAATTCTCAAAATCGCAGAGATACACTTGTGCGCACTGCAGTTGGGCAATTTGGTACTCAAGTCCTGGAGAAGGTGTTGCCACTAGTTCTGAAGTCTATAGTTTCGGTCTTTATGGGTTGGACTCTCTTATCAGTCTTGGTTATCTCTTTCTTGGTGCATTAGCCTTGGTTGGCTATTGATTTTCTACAGGAATTCTTCTCTCTGTCAAGGTCAAGGTGCTCGGGGGTGGCATTAGTGCCTATGGTTGGGTGACAATATATCTATATTGTCTATGGTTAAACAAGCACATCCAATATTCTAACAAAGCATATATTCTTAGCATAACTTACATCAAGCTATACAAAAAATGGAAAGAATCAAAGAAATAACAATATTCCATATGTGATTAGATATGTGCGATATAGTGAATATAGAGACGCTAATAATTTCTATAGAGAACAACAGATGCTATATCTTCCATACATGTTTGATGAGATCATTTTTAAGAACCAATATTAAACTTGGAAGAATGCCTACATGAGCTTAAAAGAAACCATAAAACAAAATGAATATGATTTCACGTATACAACAACTAAAGCATGGGTAACCTTGATGATGCATCAAGAATGCTTGAAAGTAGAGATTTTGAAGTGTTTAACAGAAATGTAGTTAAAGAGAACCAATCAATTGCTAATGGCATATTCTCAATTGGCAATAAGCACTATGAAGAATATGATATTGATATTGATCTCCAACACTTTCAAAACATAAAAAAAATTGAAGCAAAACATCACTCAACAAACCTTACCATGTTGTAAAACAACCACATATATTAGAGAATATGGAATTCCATAACATGATAAGACAATTGACCAAAGAACAAAAGAAGCAAGCTATAATTGAGAAGATATATTTGACTAAAAGAAAAAGGCTCCAAATGAACCAATCCATTTGTTTTTTACAAGAGGCACGGGGACTGGAAAAACATTTGTTGCAAAGGAACTTTTTCAATCTCTTGTGTGCATGTACAACAATAGATTGGAATATGAACCTCTTAAATTAAAAGGAATCATAACAACTTACATAGGAAAAACAACATTTAATGCAGGAGGTGTCATGTTGGACTCTGCATGTTGCATGCCTTATAACAAATAAGAATATATTACCCTAAGCAATGAAAAGTTGGATACATTTACAAAATACTATGAACAACTTTGTGTTGTGCCAATTGATGAGGCGTCCCTTGTTATCTCAACATTATTGTACCAAATTGATAAACAATTGCGAGAAATAAAACATAGCCCTAACAAAATTTTTGGAATTAATGTTGATACAATATTCTGTGCGGACTTGTATCAAGCACAACCTATCAAGGATTCTCTAATCCTTGAAAATTCAATGTTGAACAAGGAAAAATTATCATATACTTTTTGGAAAGAAAAAAGTAAAATGCTTCCATCAGAGTTGCTTCCTTGGGAGTTTACTTTTGCATGTGTCGTCAAAGGGGCACCAACATATTTTATCAAAACTTTGGAAAAAATGAGATTGAATGAGAAATCTAATGATGGCATAGAATACATTAACCACCATTGTTATAAATCACCACTAATATATCCTCTATTTCCATACTTATTTTACAAAAACAAATATGTGCAACTACATAATGAAAAATGCTTCCTATGATAGATAGAAGGGCTATAAAATCATTTAATGGGAAGTGGAAGAAAATAAAGAAAAATTTGCAACTTATGACAAAACAACTACTTTGCCATAAAAAATACTAGTCAAGAGAAATCTCCTAGTTGGGATATATCTTTGAATTGGCTTTATAAGTGAAATAACTTGTCAATGGTGCTGATGGAGCTTTTAAGGGTTATTCAAAAGGAAAAAAGAAAAAGATTTTTGATGTCATTTGGATAAATTTGTTGATCAATTGTGGAAAATTACAAAAGTAAAGTTCCATGAATTATAAAGAGACGAAAATATTTCACCAAGTTGGACACCAATATTTTGAATTACAAAGTCATTGTCGTACACTAGAGGAAAGAATCAATCCACAATATGAAAACAAATCCCAATACAACTTCCTTACGCTAGAACGATACATAGAGCATATGGAATGACTTTAGATAAGCTTGCATTTGATCCAAGAAACATTAGAACACATGGATTAGTATACACAACGTTGTCAAGAGTCAAAACCATGAATTCATTGTTTCTAATTCAAAAACTAACACAAGAAAACTTTTGTGTCAACAAAAAGGTGATAGTAGAAATGAAACAACTATTTGCAAACCGATCATGGAAATTAGACTATGTGCAAAGTTCAATCACATGTTCCAATAGACTTTCAATTGTAACTTTAAACATGTGTAGTCTACATGAAGACCTTGATGACATTATACAAGATGAATACCTTATGAACAATATAATCCTATGTTTTCAAGAGACATGAACAAATTTCCCACCAAGCAAAAACATATTTTCCAAATTCAATTTTAATGCAACATACTCTATCTATGGTGTCCTTTCTTGTATAGAAAGAAACATAGACATAATTTCAACAAAACACTTTTGTAATAACAAAGTTGAACTTGTTATGTCAGAGGTGTATGTCCAACAACATGTTTTCATAATGAAGATATATGTTGCTCCAATTACATTTGCCTCAAAAATCATTGAAACAATTTCAACAACCAAAGTACAAATGATTCATAGTAATTGTATCTCGATAATCATTGGTGATTTCAATGTTGACATTCATGCAAATAGTCAAAGAAGCAAACAACTAATAGACTACATGAACTCACAACATTTGCAAGGGATATACATGAACTCACAACATTTGCAAGGGATAATAAACAAATCTATTCCAAAAACAGAAAGTCAGATTAACCACATTTGGAAAAATTTGGATTGTAACCATTGTGAAGTTGATATATTAGATGCATATTGAACTGACCATGACGTGATTCATGCTTTGGTGTGTCTAAATTGAATTATGGATCAAACAGTTGGCTTCATGAGTATTCATAGACATTTGGACAAATTTGGATTCTAACCATTGTGAAGTTAGTATATTAGATGCATATTGGACTAACCATGATGTGATTCATGCTTTGTTATGTCTAAATTGAATTCTGGATCAAACACTTGGCTTCATGAATGAGGAGATGATATTCATTGCATTGCATTGACTACAATGTCTATAGTTGAAAATATATCATTAGTTTGTGTTGAACAAGACTTGCTCCAGATACTACAACTAATGCACTTTTGGAAGAAAATGATGATTACTCAGTTGGTAGTTTTGCAACAATTGTTTTGGGATTTTTTCAAAGTAATCGTCAGTTTGAAATGTATGTGAAAGATGGTGAAACAACACATGAAATTTCCACAGTAAACATTTGAATCCAAACATCTTTTTTATTTAATTTGATAGGTTGCATATTGCAATTTGATTTTTCTTCATATTTCATGTTTCCATGTTTCTTTGATCACAAAGATTTACGTTTGTCTGATGTTTACTAGTTTCACTTGAACGACCAATACAAAAAAAAAAAACATATCTTGAAGTGCAATAACTTATGGCAATAGGAAATACAATCATGCTCCTCTTCAAAAACATGGATAGGAGTGGGCTAAAAGGATCTCACAATATACGAACAGGTTTGTCTAGTTTCCTTGTGCCACTAAATGACCACTCTACAAAGTCTTATTTACAAACTCTTGCAAAAACAAATGTTCAGGCAAGTTTTTAGTCGCATGGTTACTATTGAAACAAATTTACTTTTATAACTAATTTCTTTTCTTTTTTAAGATTTTTGTCATACACTAACAAAAATACTATGATATATATATATTGCAGGTCGTTGGAGTACTCAAACCAATTGATGTTTTTTTGCCACCATTCAAACCATTTTGCAATGATTGTAAACAACGAGTTATAACAATGGGTTTTTTTGATAGATGTCATGTTATATTACACAAAATGTGCTCGTAAAACATCATGTTCATATGAACATTATCTACAATGTATAGCCCAAAATAGATGAAAAGATCAACTACACTTTGCCAACGGAACTTCTGCAACAATTATTCCCAAAACTTGTTTGAATATGATTTGCACAATAAAAACAAAACATCTCATAAACTACTTTCTTGTTATAAAGATTTTCAATAAATGGAACCTTTACAATGACAATGAATAATATTATTGTTAATGTAAAAAAAAATTGGCATGCTTACATATGTACATATAAGTTCATTTACATAATATAATTGTCGACATCAAAAAAGTATTTTACACATTATTTCCATTTTATGCTTTCAAAACTTATTTCTAATCAGCATCTTTGTGCTCTTGACTTTTGCAGACTTCCATGGGATTATAAAAGAAACTACATTTGCAAAGAAAAAAAAATATGGGAAAAAAGTAAACAACTAGAAGAATGTGCATTGCAATCGTTTTAAATCATTTTGATTTGAAAATCAAAAGTATGTATTTTTAAAGAACATCTTAAGTACAAAATGCTTCAAAAAGTCAAAGTTTAGTTTAAAATGTTGTCAAAACTTTTGGATTAAGATATCTAGTCATATTCTTGTTCTTAGTATATTTTTCTTGATCTATCCTTTTGGTTATTTTATTTTGCTAACTAATGAACACTTTTGGTTATGTTTAAATGCAGAATCGTTGACATTAAACCTGTGTTCCATGACTTAATAGAATGTTTTGTTTAATAATAATGATAATATTACTACGCATACTAATGTAATTAAAAATTTGTGTTATTAATCTAATAATTGAAACTTTTGTGAATTAGTTAAATTGGTTTGTAAAAAATTGTTATTGAATAATTTGTTTTGGTATTGTATTTTCTTTTTCTATAGACATCAATATACAATTTTATTTGTATCATATGTTGATCCAAAATTTCTTCAAATGACTAAAAATTTAAGACTTGATACAACTCAATATATATAAAAATTGTTAGATAAAGTCGGGCCAAGCATTGGCGGAAAAGGTAACTGCATACTGATGCATATTGCATTAGATGATAGTTAAATACATACAAACAAATTATTGTTGGTATTCTATAACCGAAGACTCTTCATATCACCTACGACTCTTCATATTTACAATATTATTATAGTAACGCAATCCCAAGGATTACATGTCTAACATTGCCCCCCTTAACTTGAAGGGATGTGTGTGAGTCCAAGCATCATTTTGAACTTTTCAATTTTTTTCTCTTCCAAGCGCTTTGGTGAAGATGTCCACAATTTTCTCATTTTTGGAACAATGTCTCAAGTGAATAGTCTTGTCCTCTACATGATATCAAATCAGGTGATACTTTGTGTTGATATGCTTAGTTCGATCATGGAATATGGGATTCTTGGCCAACTTGATTGTAGAAGTATTTTGTACTAGAAGAGGAGTAGAATTTACTTGTTTCTCCTGCAAGTCTTCAAGAATTTTCCTGAGTCACACAATCTCCTTCGTTGTTTTTGCAGTTGCCACATATTATGCCTCTATTGTGGAATCTGTTGGAACTGATTGTTTGTGTGATCTCGAGGAGACAGTTGTTGATCCAAGATCGTGAGATAGCCTGAAGTTGATACTCCATTTTCCTTATCCCCGGCAAAGTTTGAATCAAAATATCCAATCAGGTTGAAGTCATCCACATTAGAGTACTTGAGTCCAAAATATCGAGTTCCTTTCAAGTATTCTATAACTCTTTTTGTAGCAGACCAATATCCTTCACAAGGCTTTTGCATGAACTTGGAAAGAATCCCAACAACAAATGAAATGTCTTATCTAGTGGTGGTAAAATAGATGATTCTTCCCACAAGCTGTATATACTTGGTTGCATCCTCCGATTCATTCCCTTCTTTTGATGTGAGTTTCAAATTATTTTCCATTGGAATAGAAACATGATTACACTCAGCGATGCCAAACTTGTTCAACATTTCTCCAATGTACTTTTGTTGGGAGATGAATATGTACCTTGGATTTTGAATCACTTCAATGCCCAAATAGTATTGAAGATGTCCCAAATCTGTCATCTCGAAGCCTTTCTTCAACTCTTTCTTTATGGATGCAATGTAGCTCTCATTGTTCCCTACTATCAATATATCGTCTACATATACTACAATGTATACAACAGTTTTTCCAACTTTCTTGACAAACAAAGTTGCATCGTCGAGATAGAAATGCTTGAAATTCAATTTGAGAAGATGCTCAGTTAACTTTTCATACCATGCTCATGGTGCTTGTTTCAAGCCATATAAGGATTTGATGAGCTTGAATACCTTATGTTCTTGTCCCTTCACAACAAATCCTTCTGGTTGAGACATGAACACATTCTCTTTCAAGTCTCCATTCAAGAAAGTGGTATTCACATCCATTTGATGAATTTTCCATCCATTTTGTGTTGCCATGGAAAATAGAGTAAGGTCGGTAGCCCATTTTGTTGTGTGAGAAAAAGTATCCTCACAATCAACATCTTCTTTCTATGCAAATCCTTTCGCCACGAGCCTTGATTTGTGCTTGTCAAGTGAGTCATCTTATATGTACTTGTTCTCGAATACCCACTTGTAGTTGATTGGTTTGGTTCCAAATGGAGGATCCACCAACTTCCATGTCCCATTCTTGATGAGAGCATCATATTCCTTCAGCATGGCTTCTTTCCATTCATCATGAGAAGTGGCTTCTTCAAACCAAGTTGGTTCAAGGTTAGTAGATAA
>SNQJ01S0075821.1:84161-103719 GCA_010110895.2 Picea sitchensis
CTAGAGTCTCCTTAGATCTATTGTTGCTGCTTGGGAATGGTTTCTTGATATTCTTTCCAAGAGCACATCCTTTGCAAATTCCTTCATGTGTAGACTATAATTCTAGTATTTCTTCAACCATCCTTTTGATGAAGGGTAATGCTTGATAGTTTATATGAGCGTACCTTCTATGCCAAAGTTCATTGGGATTGACTTCATTATGTACAAGAGCTTCATCATTTTGTTCTAGTAGTTTGTATAGATTTCCTTCATGGGTTCCAATAACCCTAGCATTCTCTATGCTCGAGTCTCTAGGCCAGGATAACACTTTTCCATCTACAAATGCTATTCTGTTTCCTTTGTCTTCTAGGTAAGATATGGATACAAGATTCTTTTCTAAACCAGGTACATATAAGACATTGGTCAAATGAACATTGTTACATGTTTTCAAATTAACGGAGGCTTGACCAATTCCTTCGACTGGGTAAGTGATTTTGTCTCCAACCTCTACCTTGTTCGATGTATTTTTTTCATTTAGATTGGAGATTTTGGCTTGATCTCCCGTCATATGCCTAGAATCTCCACTGTCAATTATCCACATATCATATTCAAGCGTTCCTGTGAGTGTTGAGAAGTGTAGATGACTGGTCTTTTCATTCATGACTTCGGTTGACTAATGGCTGGTCAAGCTTTGACCCAAAATTTCTACTTTGACGTTTTTACCTTCTGAGAGTGCCAAGAGATGCATTGGACTAAAGCACAATTGAATACCTTCTCCTTGAGCGAGGTGTTCCATCATAAGGTGATGGATCAGAGTTTTAGGGTTTCTGCAACTGCACTTGCTAGTAACTGATGCAGGAGCATCGCTCCACCTCAACAGCGTGCCAACATTCTAGCACATCAACACGCATTTCAGAAGAAAGAGAGGCATTGAACCTCTCACATTTCTTTTAATACGAAATCAGATCCCATGAAGATTTACGTTGTAAGGCTTTTAATGCCAGACCATACCTTTGTACAAGTAGTGGTTGGGGTTGCCTTAATTGGTTTCCTGTAGCAGGTCTAGATCGTAGTCAGGTTTGGATGATCATTTATGTAATGTAGCCATAGAAGTATGGTGCCATATCTGAGATAGTGATAGCACTAAAACAATGAGGAGAGGATAAGCTCAGAGAGCCCTCTTTTGTAATTAAGAAAGGAAGAGAAAGATAGGGAGATCTAGGGTAGAGAGGCCTGAGGAGGTCTTATAAGTTCCGAGAGAGAGATTGAGAGAACTGGGTCTTTGTTACAGTCCAGTTTTGTAAACGTCTATATAAACACACAAAGATAATAGAAAAGCAGTTTTTCCTGCATATCGTGTGTTTATGTGTTTGTGAATGTTTCATGAATGAATGTTGTAGGTGTATGATTAATTTCACTTGCAGTAGGAGATATATTTATTTTATCTTCATTGAGTTGTGTAATATCGTTCTGGATTCTTTAGGCTGTGCAAGGAGTGCACAAAAAAACATCGGAGGTTCTATAGCCAGTGCAAGGAGTGCACATCTGACCTCTGCAGAGTCAGAAAAGAACGTGTCAGGAGGCCGCACCGGAGTGATCATGAGCTCAAGAGGAACCTCAAGGTTACTAAATACCTTGGAGGAAGGATCTATTCAAGGAGTGCATGAGAAGAACTCTTTATCGAGTTCAAAGGAAGAACCAGAGTTACTGAGAACTCTGTAGAGCTCTGCCAGGCGAGCATTGAGCTGATGCAAGTGTGCACAGGAAGGAATCTTTATCGAGTTCAGAGAGAAGGCATAACTACTGAAGGTTCTGTAGAGTTCTTCCAGGAGGGCATTGAGCGAGTGCATAACATGCATAAGGAGAACTCTATTTCGAGTTCCAAGAGAAGAGAAGTGTCTCAGGAAAGACACTCATAGAGTTGCCGAATACTCTATCGGCTCAACAAAGAGTGCTTGAGCATAAGTCACTAGGAGGGCACTTATATCCCTTCAAGGAGAGATAGGGACATAGTTATTGAACACTCTAGAGAAATACCTATGCAAGGAGTGCACCAGGTCAACATTCAAATGAAGTGTTGAAGAGACAACCATTTGAAGGCCAATCAAGCGCAAGGAGAACGGGCGGAGAGAACTTGTTCCAAGTTCAAAAGCTCAGGAGGGTGAGTGCAAAGTGTGTCAGGAGGACACCAGAAGTCTTCTAAGGAAGCAAGGGCCGCGTCCCTTAGAAAACTGAGTAAGTTTGTAAGCTCAAAAGAGATAAGGATTTTCAGAAGAACAAGCGAGACCAAGAGTTGAGTCTGTAGGGAGGAGTTCGAAGGTTGAGACCTTCAAACGACTGGAAATATTCTAAATCAAAAGATCAAAGTTTAGGAGTGTTAGCGCCAAAGGATTTGGCTGAGACTTTTTAAGGCGCTGAACGGATGGTAGAAAACCTTCGAAGAAGAAGCGTCGATAGCCGACAACCATTAGATCAAGAGAAGTTGTGAGGAGGATAAAGGTGAGAGTCATTCAACTCTCAAAGCCTAGGAGGAATGGGAGCCGTTAATCCAGAAGAGATCTGAACTAGTGGTTCATTTCGTGGGATCGGATATTAGGAGTTGGGAGAAGAGAAGTCCTTAGTTTTCAAAGTCACGACATGCGAAATCATGATTTGATCACAACCGTAGATCGTGGGAGGATCTGGACCGTCTGATTAGAGTCCAGACATGCAAGAATGTGCACAGGAAAAGATCAGATTTGGACTGTTGGATCTGAGCATGTGGATTGAAAGTCATTGGATCTAGAGGAAGGTGCATGAGAGAAGTTTCAAAACTATCGGAATCGTTCATCATCAAAGAGGACAGGGGGCAGCAGATCCGGGGTGTTCGTGAAACCAGACACCGAAAGATTTGCAAGGATCAGAGGAGAAAACTCGTGAAAGGGAAGTTCACGAAATCATCCAGACCGTCCATCACAAGGGACACATGGCTAGCATGCAACATTTCGCTGACTTGATATGGAAGGAAGTCAAAGGGTGGAGTTTGTGAAACTCGTGAAACAAGAAATCACAAAAAGACTCTGAGTCGTTGGATCGAGTCAGGCTATGGGCTGTCGATCGAAAGCATCGGTATTTTGACATTTTGGGTACAGGGGGTTCGAAGGAGAGAACCATCCAAAAATCATGAGTCGCAAAGTTCTGGCTTCGCAAAGGAGGAACGTGGACCGTTGGATCATGGGACAGTGAGGACCATTGATTTGACGTGGGAGGATTTCAGAATTTCGAGGATCAAAAGATATGAGGTGAGAAGTCTTTTGACTTTGCGAGTCGCGAAGTCTTGAAACTCTTTGAGGTTTGGCCCGAAGTCATAGTGGGGGTGATATGGATAGAGGCTAAGGTAGGAGCTAGCAAGCGCTAGGTTCTTATTTCGGATTTCAGGGTTTGGAGGAGTTGGACAACATTTCGTTGAAAGTCCCAAAATCACAAAATCGCGATACGATCGCAGCCGTCGATCGAGAGGAGCGAAGGACCGTAGATTGGTCAATCGAGGATTTGAGAAATAGGAGTCAGGGTGGCTCTTATGTAGAAGTCTTGAAGTCTTGAAATGTGAAGCGCCTTTTGACAAGGCCTGTGGTCACTGTCGGTGGTCATGTGGAGGGAAATATCATGCCTTGTGCTTGTTCGCACAGGTGGGGTTTCAAAAAAAGGACCTGTGGATTTGTTGAAGGTTCCAACAAGGAACTAAAGAGCCATTTCGGATTATCAAGAGTTGTAGAACGATTCTTTAGACCGGGAGGTTAGCGAACCCTGCCGAGGCAGAGGTAGGGGGTCTGCATCAGGTGGTATCAGAGCGCATAATTGATTTCTATAGGTAAAGGAGGTAATTTGATGACATCAAGTGGTATCAAAAGGCTGAAATTTGTTTGTGGACAGGAGAAAAAGGAGAGACAGTGAAAGGAGATGACCTAATAACATCAGGTGGTATCATAAACAAAAGTTTTCTTGTAGGCAACATGTGAAAGGAGGGTAGAGTATCGATGCTCTGGGAGAAGGTTGTTGCATGGACGCAACAACAAAAATTCAAACAACTAGGTGAGCTGTAAAAGAAGATGGAGATGCTCTCATATGTAGAGTGTTCCATAGACTTGCCGAGAGGGAAGGTAGAAGTTGGAGATGGTTACTGAAGGCCATGAGTGTGGTCGAAGAGAAGGCCGGAAGCAGGAAAGAAATCCAGAGATGGATCTAGAGCTCATTGAGATAAGAGCAAGGATGGAGAAGCTTGCATTGAAAATGCAATGGGATGCAAAGATACATTGGGTGTATCAATGGCCCATGAGGAATAAGGTGAAGTGTCCAGTAAAGAAAATTTTGGCCATAGAACATTGAAGGATGATGAGAAGGTGGCTGAGGCATGTTGAAAACCTCAGTGAACCAGAGGAGGAATTGATTCACATCTGTGAACCAGAAGATGGGAAGAGTCTCAGTGATGAGGAGGAGAAAGAGAGATCAGATGAAGATCTCATAAACTGCCAGGTGGGTGGAAATGGTCTTTCAAATTTCCAGGTGGGAAATGGAAAGAGGCTAGGTGGAGGTCTCGAATACTTCCAGGGGAGCAGTTCGAAAGTTCATATTTCGAAGTGGACAACGAGATGGGATCGATTGATCTCATAGACTACCAGGTGGGTAGCAGAAAATTCCCAAATTGCCAGGTGGGCAGGGAGAAGGAGATGAGAGTGTCTGAAAGTCTCAAGAGCTCAAAAGTGAGTCCATGTCAGCGAGGAGTGCTGATAGGAGAAGATTCATGTGGGTTTGAAGACCATGTGAATGAAGATGATGACAAGTTAAAAACTTTCACCATCCAGGAGGAGGATCAGAAGAGCATTCTGATTATTGGAGGGATCAAGGTATTCCTAGCAAACAACCAGGAAGAGGCCAGTGCACATGATGAAAGTGTAGCAGTAGGAGAAAGACAACCAGTGGTGACCATCATGATGAAGGAGGAGATATCAAAAGATGCCCAAGGAGAAGAAGGGGAGCACACAAATGAGATTCTCACTCAATGGGAGATAGAATTGAGGATGTTGGAGGATTGGTTGGACAATATAGAACCAATAGATGACTGCCGAAAGGCATTCATACAAAATTCAAGAGAAGAGAATTCAACATAATTGCTCAAATTTTTTAGCTAGGAAGATGAACTGGAAATGATTGAAACACTGGATCTTGCAGCATAAAAGGAAGCATACGTCATAGAATTTGCTGAGCTGCATGATGAACTAGAATCCCTGGAGGAAGGTAGGCACATCCGACAGGTCAAGTTGGAGACATATGGAGGAGCATACCAGCCAGAGGAGCAATTAGAGGAAGCTCAAGATGTACCAACAAAGGAGCTGACAGAAGAAGACAATTTGCCAAAGGAGAAAACTAAGCATCAACTTGGTGATGAGACTGCGGAATTGAATTTTGCAGCAGAGTGGCAACTCGATGCCACAAGGGGAGATAAAGACAACATGGGAGATCGAGTAGATCTTCCCACTTATGAGAAGGAAGTGGAGCAGAGAAGACTGCATAAGAAGAGCCAACCACTGGAGCAACTGGACATAGTGATAGAGGAGATCAGAAAGCCGATGTTAAGATCAACATAAGTAGTCAGCAAAGAAGAGATGAATAGGGGAGAGCCTACCATAGTAGCAGGAAAGAAGAAGAAGAAGCAGCAACATAGTTGGAGAGAAGCAAGAAGAAAACTCCAGAAGAGAATTTGGGATCCAGGAGGATTTCAACACTAGAGAAGAGGAGCTCATGATTTTCCTAGCTGCGGAGTATGATGCAGGAGCATCGCGCTATCATTCCATCACTTCAAAATGCATTTCATAAGAAAGAGAGGCATTGAACCTCTCACATTTTTTTTTATACGAAATTAGATCCCATGAGGATTTGCGTTGTAAGGATTTTAATGCCAGACCATACCTTTGTACATGTAGTGGTTGGGGTTGCCTTAAATGGTTTCCTGTAGCAGGTCTAGATCGTAGTCAGGTCTGGATGAACATTTATGTAATGTAGCTGTAGGAGTATGTATGTTGGCACAGGGGCAGACCCAGGGTTCAACGCTACAACAATGCACCAACAAAGCCCTAACTACTGGCCCTTTCGGCAACACCTGCAAAGCAGATGAAGTCTCACTCGATGTAGAGGCACGGGTGGTTGCAAGACTTAGGTTGTTTGCAACCTTAGCTGGGAAACAGATATGTGATTCTAACACTTAATAAATCACTTAACATCGTCAGTTCCTCAATATATAATCATTAATCACTTCGCTGATAAAACAGGGCTTTGCAACATTCACACTGTTATAACGTACTTAAGCACTTAACATCAATAGATAGGTCAGATCTAGCAGATCAAGCACTAAGCACATTCATATGGATCAGATCTAATATTCTCACATATCATTAGCACTAAGCATAAGCAGATCTGTCTAATCATCTTGAAGCACTTAGCAAAAGAAGACATAAACACATTAAGACAAGCACAAAATAAGACAACACAATGTTTATGTGGTTCACCCCCAGCCTGAGGCTATGTCCACCAACTCTTCTTCTTTATTGTCTTCAGTCAATTGGTTACAAGCAAAAAGCCGTTAAAACCCTTACTCCACATAGGACAGAACATCTGCACAACTCGCTAGATCCTTCTTCCTTGCGTTACATCACAAATACTTCTACAGTCTTGCACAAGGACTTGCACTCAGCTCTGCAAGTCTTACACAGAATGCACAAATCCCTTACAATCCACACTAGCACTTAGCCTTTAACACTTATATTACTAGCCTACTCGTTCTCTTTCTACATTGCCTAGCCTTCTATTTATACTTTACAAAATAGGCTTAAACATGGGTAAACCCATGGGCCGACATCCTAATCCCGTTACATATTCCCCAAAACCCAAAAGGATCCAAAAGTGGGCCGAGATCCCGTGATCTCCGCTTTGTTTTGCGCTCCTCCTTTGACAGACTGTCGAAGTCCCAAAATAGGTCACTATGACCAATAATCTCCCAAAACTTGGTCAAGGGCCAACATGCCCCCAACACTCACCTGTGACTCGTCCTGAGTCACTCTGATCTGGCCAGTTCTACTTTGAAGGCCTTGAGCTTGGCTCGAGTTGCTTTGACCTGCTACTGTGCTATGACCTCTTGCTTGGTGAATTCCTGGATCACTGTGTCATTCACGGGCCCTTTTAGGCGCTTTTTTGCTGCAATGACAACTTGTTCTAGCTATGCTCCTTAGCTTTCAACCTCTATGAATAACTGGCACACTTTATCTTGTACTGGTTGGAGCCATTGAGTAACTTCCATCACTCTTCTTTTAATTGTATGGATTTGTTGTTGGGTGGTGCGTTGCTAATGAGACCTCTTCATTCTGTCGAAAAATGACAAAGCTTTCAACTGCGTCTGTAGTGTGTCTGCATGCTACTTTGCTTCCTGAAGCTGTGACTCTAGCGCCTGTAACTATGGGTTCTTGGTGAGGTTCTCATATGTCTGGGCGGTCTGGTTACTCAGCTATTTGCACTCCAAGGCAAGAGCTTTTAATCTGTCAACTGCGCTGTGGGCAGTTTCTTCCCTTAGGTCTCTTACATGTTGAGGGGTCTTGGGCACAATGCAGAGCTCCAAGTCTACTATGCACTGTTGGAGCTGCTGGATTACCTCTTCAAGTTGTGCCACCTGCTATGGAACTTGTTCTTCAGTCTTTACTTCGACGAATGTCACAGAGCAAAGTGATCTGTGAACGCTTTCCTTTACTTCAAGTTGCTCGGCAAGCAACTATTCCTTGCTTTGCTGTAACTGTGATTTTTCTTCATCCCACTTCGTTTGCAGAGAAATATTTTCCCGTTCTGCATCATTGCATTTCTCCTCAAGGTCTTTCTGTAATTGTACTAAAGCCTGGGTGGTTTGTGCCGTCTCTTCTTGAGCTTGTCGAAGGCGAGCTTCGACTGTATCAGCGATGCAGTGTAGTTGAGCTGGCTCATCACCTAGTTTTGCTGTTCCTGATGACAAAGGCGCAGTAGAAACTACGCGTCTGGACTGTAATGCCTGATGCACCCCTTGGAGCTCGTCCTTAATCCGATTGAACACCTCCTCCTACTTAGCTTCTTGCTTCTCTGCTATCTCCAATGAAGCATCGTTCAATGCTGCGACGATGAAGTCGAAGTTGTCTGAGGTGAGGGTGGTCTCAAATTTGGTCCTAGTTGCTTTTGATTTCTTACTTGAAGAAGGTTTTGGAGGGGAAACCTTCCTTTTCTTCGAGGGGTCCTCCTCGTCTCTAGGCGGTGTAACGTCACCTTTCTTCTGTTCAACTTCTGTGCCATCTATCTTTCCACCATCTACTTCTTTCTCTGCTGAGATGGAAGCGGTCTTCACATATGTGCTGTTTAAATCATGGACCTCTTCGGTCTTCTTTATCTTGCTAGGTCCGGTTGTATCCTGCGTTGTTTATAGGCTGTCAACATCGGACATCTCCGCAGGGTCCGTTGGAACAAGGAGGTTCACTGACCATTCCTTTGTAATCTCTTCCAAGTCATCCTCCGTCAATTTGTAGTATGATTATAGCTGTTGTTTATGTCCATCTGTGCACGCTGTGATGTAAATAAAATGGCGGTCCACGCTGAATTTCATTAAGGGCTGAAACCTGTGGAGGGTATTCAGGGTCATATGAGGCTCGGAATGGATGGATGTCTTCAACTGGTTGTAATATGTGTGGAACACGACATTCGACTGCCATTGCTTGTTCATGTCGTTCGAGTACCATAGTGTACTGAACTTCGCAGCTAGAGGTTCAAATGACTCGATGTCTGGGAAGGTTGCACCTTCCGGCATCTCCCATGCAATGAAAGTGATCAGGATCAATAACCAACTGAAGTGAAATTCATACCCTTGATCATGTGCTTCCCTGCAGTCCAGTTCCAACTGGTTTACCAGGTACTGCACGCAATTCATCTCAAGTCCTTCTGCACACTTCCCTGTGAGGTCGACTATGAAACCAGTGACTTGGGTGGGTCGATTCTTTCACACCAACTTTCCTGCGATCAATTAGAAGGTGAGGCACACTGCGCCACTCTAGATAGAAGCTACCTTGTAGCCTCACGTTCCCTTCTCAACATCTCTGTAAGTGTCTTTAATCTTCTGGGCAAGAGCGCGATCCATGGCTTTTCCAGGGTAAAAATCATGCGGGTCAGGGCCTTGCATGCTTAGCCCTATGATTCGATTGATGAACGTCGAATCCACTATGATATAGTGGTTTAACCATAAGTATCCACCATGGTAACATAACAACAGTATCTTGATGCAGGCGTTCACTTCTTGGTGCCTTCTGAAGTGTGGGATATTCATGGTGTTGAGCAATGTGGATTGCACGAGGTTATGGGTCCATGATTGAGGAATTATCTTTGAATTCTTTCCTTTTGTTCTGGTTAGATACTTATGTGGGGAGAGAATGCTATATACGTTCTTGTCACCGAGGTTGAAGTCACTAAACTTCAACGCTGCAATTTTATCTTGGTCGGCGTGAACTGCGCATATCCCCTTCGGGAGGTATGCAGTGACCAAGGTGTACTCAAAATCTCTGTGCACACTGTCTCGATTTATCGCGTCACTCAGAGGGGGTAGATAGGTGGGTAGTATACTCGGGATTAACTTAGCATTCACGAGATCATCCCTATGCTTAGTTCTCTTTTCATCTACTGGCCGGGATGGACCGGCTCGAGCAGTGGATGGAGAGGCCAACAATCCTCTTGTCGAAGATGCTTGTACGACTGTAGACACTCCTCTCTCTGACATGACTCTTTCAGTCATTAAGTCGCGGAGAACTTCCATTACTGATTCTTCAACTGTGGTGATCTCATTGGACATACGCACTCGGGATTAAAATTATCGGGGTAACGATGAACTTAGATACGACACTAGAACAAACAACAATAGCGCAATGATCAATGTATACAATTTGCTTAGTCTGCAAGCTTCAAATTCTCAGTTAGCAAAAGTGTTCTCCGGGCATGGCGCGATGGGATAAGTAGGCAACTCGACAATGGTTCACTTGCAATGGTTATGAGCCTCCATTAACTCTCGTTTGATCCGTTATGGCACAGTCTAATGGTCTGATGACGAGCCTTTATTGCCTTTCTACCCATTTGGAGCGTCGATCGAACGGTTATAATATCCCCAACGACTATATTGCTTCTCCATGGTGAAGTGCCATGTGTCTCTATTCTGATATCCCGACAAAGCTCCAATTCTGCAAATTTTTTGTCTGTGAAGTTCCCTCTGGAACCTTCTACAACTTAGCTCTCTTCTTTCTTTGCTTTCTAGCTTTCTTTCCAGTGAGCTTTGTCTCTGTATGTCTTTTTCCCTTTTGATTCTTATCTTCTTTTAACATAGTCACTGTGCGCTGTTGAGATTCTTTCCTAGGATTCAATGGTAATACCTCTTCTTTATATAGAGTAAGTACTTCAGTCTTCTGTGGGTCTTCTAGTGCTCTTGTAGCTTCGACATTAGGGTCTCTAGTGTCAAATAGCTTTGATCTGTTCTCCTATTCTTCAATCAAGTGTGCGATCCTTCTAGTCATGAAATATTTTAACTCCTATTTCTTCTGCTCCAAGACTTCTTCTTCTTTCTTTCATCTGGCTTGATCTTTGTCAATCCAAGGTTTTCCTATTAACATGGTATATGGGGTGTGGTCTTCAACAAATTTAATAATCTCAAAATCTTCCTCCGTCGAAGTTCCATTGATAGTCATAGGTATCTGGGCAAGACTTCCACACAGGTTTACCAGTTTTCCTCTGAATAACCCTATTCCTCCTAATGAGGGAGTCATAGCAGGCCTCCCTATAGCTTCCCAAGTTCTCTCAGTCATGACATTCACCTGTGTTTCCTCATCTAGAACACAATCAATGTCGAAGTCTCCTATTCTTGCTTCAAGGCATTCCTTTTCTTTAAAGATCTCTGATAATCTAACATGTCGGTGGTCATCCAAGGTTTCTTTCATCTGTAGCAATACCTTCTCTGATTCTTTCTGGGGTTCTACTATAGCCCAAGTTTCTGGATCTGCCTTAGGGTTTTCTTGTCTTATATTCATACTTTCAAGCTTAGCAAGCATTCTGGGGCAATCCAACACTTCATGGTTCATATCTTTACAACAAAGACAACTAGGACTTCTCCCAGGGCATTCTTTAACAAGATGTCTTGGTTTTTGGTTTTCTGCAACTGTAACAGAGGGTTGATCCTCTCTTTCTTTTAAGTGATCCCCAACCTCTTTTGTACTGTGCACTAGGATCATAGGAGCTAACCTGCAGTAAATTCTTTCTAGGATCCTGCATCCATTCGTTAGTCCAAACATTCTTTCTATGCATAGGTATAACATATCTTTCACTATTCTTATCAGATCTACTCGTATCAAATATTCTTTCAGCTATTAATGCCCTAGTTTTCAAACTAGGACAAACTCTATTAAACATACCTAGATCCATACTCTAGAAACAAAATTTTCCACTTATCTTACTTCTACAGAGCACAAAGCTTCTAGATCTAAAACTTTTAACTATTATTACCTTTACCGGAGCACAGAGCTTGCAGATCTTACCTCTTTTAATCAGAGATTCTGACTTTTACCTTTCTTAGAGAACAAAGCTTTCAGATCTTGCTTCTTTCCTTCATATCTGACCTCCTTTCTTCAGATCGGGTTTCCTTCTTTAGCATAGAGATTTATAAATCGAGTGGGACACTGGGCACTAGGGCACTTATCTACACACAAAGATTTCACAATTTTAGGATGAATCTTTGCACATAGCTTCTTCTTTCTCAGTTCCCAGCAATCACGGTTTCAGGTCCCGACAACGTAACCATTTGTTGTCACAGGGGTAGACCCAGGGTTCAACGGTACAACATTGCACCAACAAAGCCCTAACTACCAACCCTTTCAGCAACACCTGCGAAGAAGATGAAGTCTCACCCAAGGTAGAGGTAGGGGTGGTTGCAAGACTCATGTGTTTGCAACCTTAGCTGGGACACAGATTTGTGATTCTAACACTTAATAAAGCACTTAGCACCATTAGTTCCTCAATATATAATCATTAATCACTTTGCTAATAAAACAGGGCTTCACAACATTCACACTGTTATAACGTACTTAAGCACTTAACATCAATAGATAGGTCATATCTAGTAGATCAAGAACTAAGCACATTCATATGGATCATATCTAATATTCTCACATATCATTAGTAGTAAGCATAAGCAAATCTATCTAATCATCTTGAAGCACTTAGCAAAAGAAGACATAAACAGATTAAGACAAGCACAAAGCAAGATAACACAGGGGGTCATATGAATATAGGATAAGGTAGGAGCTAGCAAGCGCTAGGCTCTTATTTCAGATTTTGGGGTTTGGAGGAGTTGGACAACATTTCATTGAAAGTCCCGAAATTATGAAATAGCGATATGATCACAACCGTCGATCAAGAGGAGCGAAGGACCGTAGATTGGTCAATCAGGGTTTCGAGAAATAGGAGTCAAGGGTGGCTCGCATGTAGAAGTCCCGAAGTCCCAAAATGTGAAGCATCTTTTGACAAGGCCTGTGGTCACTGTCAGTGGTCATGTGGAGGGAAATCTCGCACCTTGTGCTTGTTGGCGCAGGTGGGGTTTCAAAAGAAGGACCCATGGATTTGTTGAAGGTTCCAGTAGGGAACTAAAGAGCCATTTTGGCTCATCAAGGGTTGTAGAACGATCCTTTAGACTGGGAGGTCAGCGGACCCTACCGAGGCAGAGGTAGGGGGTTTGCATCAGTAACCCTAGCGACAGTGCTTTGGTAAATGCTCCTGCTAGAAAACCCTAGCGATAGTTCTTCAACGATCTTAGTATCCTTATGTCTATGCTCCATTGTAGTGGTTAGAATGAATTAAGGAGGTGTTGGCCCATAACCTGTTAGAATATTGGATGTGCTCGTTTAACCATAGACAATATAGATATATTGTCACCCAACCATAGGCACTAATGCCACCCCCGAGCACCTTGACCTTGACAGAGAGAAGAATTCCGGTAGCAAATCAATAGCCAACCAAGGCTAATGCACCAATCAAGAGATAACCAAGATTGATCAGAGAGTCCAACCCAAAAAGACCGAAACTATAGACTTCAGAACTGGCGATAGCACCTTCTCCAGGACTTGCGCACAAAACTGCCCAACTGCAGTGCGCACAAGTGTATCTCTGCGATTCTGAGAATTTTGTGTAAAGTGAAGACTAACCTCCTATATTTATATTGCCTCTGCTAGACTGTCAGGGTTGACTTCTCACTCTGGGTGCTAATTAATTAATATTAATTATCTCCTTTAGTCGACATCTCTTCTAGGGTTATATTCAATTCTTTTCTTGCTTCCGAAATATTCTGATCTTGTCAAAGGTCACAATGGAGGTTAATACCTCTCAGAACTACCATAATATCAACATGTTCAATGTTTGCAAGACGTTGCAAATAGTAATCAATGATTGAAGGACATATTATGTCTTTTGAATTATCTGGTTCTTGTTGTAGACCTTCTGTTTTTTTTAGAACAAAATCTCATTGATCTTTGGGTGAAGTATTAATAAATACACATTTCCTTGAACTTGAATTTAATGGTAGAGACAAAAAAACATAGACAACTTGTTGTGCAAACATGTGTTGCAAGTTTAACAAAGCTTTTCCAAGCCTAGTTATTTTTTTTACAACATCGATATTTGCTTTTTGGTTTCTTCTCGTATATGCTTAAATGTCAATGCCATTGTTTTATCAAGTTTTTTCATGTAAGAGATAATATATTTAGTTGCTGCATATGAATCAAGTACACATTGGGAATCCTTGTTTGCATTCCAAATTTATGGAATATGTCAAAAACAACTATTAGTTCATATGTCTATTGGTACCCTCTCTAGTAAAATTGTTGTTCGATTTAAACTACACTTAATTGCATTGATGTATTCATCTTCTATAAAATCCAAGCTATCTAAGAAGATATCAAACATGTTAGTTTCATTGTATTTACCAGGTTCTAGAGTCTCAAAAATCAGTTTTTCATTTTTCTTTGTCATATCATTGTTAAATTTCGCTACTTCAACTATTCTTATTTTTTCCATTGGAGGTATGGGGAAATTGAACCTACAGTGAAATTTTTTCTCTTTCCTACAAGCTGTTGTGTGATGATTATGTCTACAACATTTTTAAGATCATTTGCAAGTATTCTTGAATCAATAGACAAATATATGTCTACAAAATTCTCTATTTCAACATTTGTATTTCTTCCATAGATAGGTGCATCTTTTATCCATAACAATGCATGGTCATGTTGAATTCCTATATTTCGGAACTCTGTCACAAAGAAATGGTCTTTCAACTCACCATAATGCTTGTAATCATGAGAAATTAGTTGGAACAAAGAATTCATCCTGTTTTTGTAGTATAACACACAAGTTACTAGATCATTTATTATCAAAGTCTCAAGTTCATTTTCTTCTATGCCATTTTCAATGGGTGGTTTAGTTTTTGCTTTGATATGTTTTAGTGCATTGATTAATGGTTTCTGATGGTTTTATGCACTATTGAAGGATACAAATAATGTAGGTGGTCCTAGTTATTGTATTATTGCATAGAGGTTCCTACGAAACTTAAAAAGTAATATGGTGATGTGTGAACTGATTTTAGATCCATGTAACCAATGTCTGATTTGAGTATACGGTCCAAATTTTCCTTTGATTTAACATATTTCACTACTTATCGTCTTCCCTTCAATTTTCCTATCTTATTCTAATCCAAACATAATTGAGCACTTGTTTAAGAATAATGCAAACTACCTTGTAAAACAAATTTGTGATGTGGTACACAAAATCATGGTCATTGTGTTATACCTCCCATTGACAATTTTTTTGATACGTATTTTTATTTGTAAAGTTGTCTGGTCATTTTTCTCCATAGTTGCTATGGGGAAAATCCCCTTATATTGGGTCTAATTACATGTAGAGCGTTGATTGCCCTTAAAATAATGTTATACCCTTAAGACACCCCAAAACTATCTAAACAAAATGACAAGAGAGAGGAAAGAAGGTCAATGCGTGCACCTTTAGTCCTTGCGGCCGGTGTAGACCTCTTTCTCCTTTGCAGCTTCCTAGATTGCAGGTCTCCTCCCAAAGCCGGCCTGCAAAAACTTAGGAAAACAATGCTACAACACATATAATCTCTACTTATCACTTTAAATGTTCAGATGTAGACATAGATGCATGAATCAATAAAAACATAAAGACATAATGTTTTGGGACAAGAATGAACTCTTTTATTAAGTTTCAAGACAAAAATGATTACAACCTTTGTCAACAATCGCTCCACGAAACAGGTTCGGGCTCCTCTATCGTGGCTCCAAGTGCATCAATCCCACACTTGCTTCTCACAACTGATGCAGGAGTATCACAAGCAAACACACGTGGGGGGACAACTCAGCACCATAACACGCCTTTTGAATTATTTTGGAATCTTAAATGATGGCGTTTCCTGTCAATCTTTTTTTGAACTGATTGAAAACTGAAGAAGATCAAATGCTTGGGAGCTAAATGATCAAGAGTGATCTGGGAGTTCCACTCCTAGACTTTAATGTAATAGAACTTAAGTAGTAGTTAGTTGATTAAAAATATTTCTGTGGTTGGAGTTTTTTTTATTGATCGGAATGACCACAGTTTTGTCATTAGACTGTCGACGTTTCGGATCCAAATCAGGATCCATCTTCAGGACAATGAGCCTAAGTTTAGATGACGAGTAGTTGGAGGGAACCCTAAGGACCCTCTGGGATAAATAGAGGTGTTGTATGCCCGAATGAGGTTGCTGCAAATTAGTAGGAGATTGCCGTGATTTAGTTGTTGTTGAATTCATAGTTATTTTTTATCATAGCTGTAGCCATTTAAAATTTGAATGAATATAACAAAGGAAAATTGATCCAATGCATGGTGTCGCTATTGTTTACAGTTTCCATATTGTTTTCCGTTTTTACGAATGAATGAGTTATGTTGTTGAACATAACTCATTCATCGTGGCTCGAAGTGCATCAATCCCATGCTTGCTTCTCACAACTGATGCAAGAGCATCACAAGCAAACACACGTGGAGGGACAACTCAACACCATAACGTGCCTTTTGAATTATTTTGGAATCTTAAATGATGGCGTTTCCTGTCAATCTTTTTTTGAACTAATTGAAAACTGAAGAAGATCAAATGCTTGGGAGCTGAATGATCACGAGTGATCTGGGAGTTCCACTTCTAGACTTTAATGTAATAGAACTTAAGTAGTAGTTAGTTTTTTTTCGAGAATATGAGTAGTTGGAGGGAACCCTAAGGACCTTCTGGGATAAATAGAGGTGTTGTATGCCCGAATGAGGCTGCTACAAATTAGTAGGAGATTGTTGTGATTTAGTTGTTGTTGAATTCATAGTTATTGTTTTATCATAGATGTAGCCATTTAAAATTAGAATGAATGTAACAAAGGAAAATTGATCCAATGCATGGTGTCGCTATTGTTTATAGTTTCCATGTTGTTTTCCGTTTTTACGAATGAATGAGTTATGTTGTTGAACATATGATACTGTGAAGTAATGGAATAAGTTTCAAATCATTCCTCTTTGTTGAGTTTATGCAAGGTGTGCATATAGTCCGCAAGGAGTTCGTTGACAGAGTCTTTTTCGACTCAGAAGCTTAGAAGGGGTAGCATGAAACTTTGATTGCAAAGAGTGCAAAGGGACTGCTGCAAGGTGTGCATAGTTGCCCGCAGGAAGTTAAGTCTTGCACAAGAATATGCTGCAAGAGTGCACAGATTTGGAAGCTCGTCTAGGTGTTGAAGTAACCCTCTCAGGAGTCAAAGGGTCTGAGAAGTGAAGCTCAAGAGAGATAGTGCAGAGAAATCTTCAAAGGAAGGGAAGCTCTGAAGATTTCACGAGTCATCGACTAAGATCTGTCTAGTAGGGAGTGAGATTATTCTAGATCGTTGGATCTGGGAAAAAGCACACAAGTTTTAAGTCTCTGCGCACACATAGGAGCAAAGATTCACTGAAGTCATGAAGAGGCCAGGGATTGTCCATCATCCAGAGGACACGTGGTGACAGATCTGAGATTTCAAGAAATTTCACTTGGAGGTTTTTAAGTGTGGAGCGTGACAAACTTTCGAAGTCCTGAAGAGCTGAAGTGGATCGTGGTCGTGATATTTGCAGAAGGACACATGTCAACAGATCGTGTACTTTGGGAAGAAGCACTCTGGGAGAAAGTGGAGGTGGAGTGTTGAAACTCCTGAAGCTCGAAGAGCTAAAGAAATTCACAGTCATCGATCTAAGGAAGACATGCGTCGACAAATCGTCAACTTCGGGTGAAATGACTTCGAGAGGAAGCGTGTGCAGAGAGTTTAAAACTCCCAAAGACGAAGAGCTGAAGTCAATCATGGTTGTCGATTTGCGGGAGGATACGTGTCAACAGATTGTCGACTCCAGGTGGAAGATCCCTGTGTGGAAGAAAGCGTAGAGAAGTTGAGACTTTCGAAGGCTGAAGTCTCAAAGTTGAATGGAGGCATTGATTTAAGGAGGACGCATGGTGCCTGATATGGAACTTCGGGTACAAAATACTCTGGAGGAAAGTGGAGGTCAAAAGTGCCGAACTCCTGAAGCACGAAGTCTTGAAATGGATCTTGATCATAGATTGTGAGTGGGGTCGAAGACTGTTGATCTGGTCTTGGTTGAAAGTTCCAAAGTTGCGAAGTGCCAGGAGGTTAATCCCTGGGTCATAACCCAAGGTCACATGCAAGAAGGAGCTAGCACATGTTAGTGTGAGAGTTGGAAAAAGGTGGTAAGAAAGAAGAGCCCACAGATGACCGTCGATATGAGAACGAGAAAATTGACGGTGAGGAATCATTATGGGGAGAGGAGGAAAAATTAGTGGACGTGCTAGTTCACAGCTCGCTATTTACCAGCGCCATTGATATCGTCAGGACAAGGGATCAACAAACATAATTTAAAGGAGTTTCAAGTGAACACTTTTCTGATTGCGGGGACAAAACTCTCCGATAAAAAGCGATCACGTTGGAAACCCACAATTACCGTGAACCGTCGATCGACGACAAGTCGGTAATGATCAGGTCATGACCATGAAAACCCTGAGGGCGATAACAGGGCTTGTGTTTTGAGTTTGAGACTAGAAAGGTCCCGAGGAGCTGATCCAGCTCAAGAATAATTAATTATCCTTGACCAGGAGGTCGAGCAACCTCGAGGAGAGAAGGGGGGTCTGCATCAAGTGGTATCAGAGCCTGAATTCGTTTTTGGGTAGAAAAAGAGAGCTCGAAGTTGTACTCTATGTGTGAGAAATAATCAACACAATGTCACCGAGGAGACGTGTGGAGCCACCTATAGCCAATCACGCTGTAGAAAGAGAAATGAGAGAGCTTCATGCAATATTAGATTTGATGGAAGCAACACAGAGGAGGACACCTGATGCTGGGGACATCAATGAGGCAGAAAGTGAAGAAATCGAAGTTGAAGAAGTTGTAGGAGAAAATGTTGCCGAGGAACGCTTGATGAGAGCAGTTGTTAAATTGGGAGCTAGATCAAAGATAGACATCCCAATGTATGAAGGCAATTTGGATGCTGAGAAGTTGTTGGATTGGATAAGATCCATGGAAAAATATTTCAACTATGAAGATGTCGATGAGGAGAAGAAGGGTAGACATGCTGTCACCAGGTTGAAAGGACATGCAACACTGTGGTGGGATGAACTGTAGGCTAAGAGGAGAAGCAAAGGCAAACAAAAGATAAAGAATTGGGAAAAAATGGTAGCGAAGCTAAAGGCTAAATTCACACCCAAAGAATATCAAATAAATCTGTTTAGGAAGTTGCAGAACCTGAGACAGAAGGGTATGACAGTGAAAGAGTATACAGAGGCTTTCTACAAGATGAATATCAGGACTAGAGAAAGAGAGAGAGATGAAGAAAAAGTTGCCAGATATATAAATGGCTTGAGGTATGAGATCCGTGATGAGATCAACATGATGTCGGTAAGGACAGTAGAAGATGCTTATCAGATGGCATTGAAAGCATAGGGGAATTTGGCTAGAAAACAAAGCCAACGAGGCAGAGGTAGAATCCTGAACAAAGGCAAGGGAGTTGCCCATGAAAAGACACAAAAAACCAAAGACGAGACTGAGAAACCACATAGTCACTTAGAAAGAGGAGGAAGTTCCCGAGGGAGACAAAGTGGTGGAAGAACTTATTATAGAGGAAGAGGAAGAAGCAGAGGAGGAGAGATAAGATGTTATGCCTATGGAAAGATAAGACAAATGTCTTGGGAATGTCCCGAGAAAAATAAAGAAGGAGGTTAAGCTCACATTTCAGAAGCTGAATGTTGAAGCAGAGAGAGCAGAAGATGGAAGATCTGTGATGCTGAGGAAGCTTCTCTTGAAGCCAGAACCATAAGTTGAGAAACCAATGCAGAGGAATAGTTTATTCAGGACAACTTGCAAGACTAAAGATAGGGTATGCAAGGTGATAATTGACAGTGAGAGCA